>JAOPHQ010004883.1:0-12500 GCA_030340625.1 Merluccius polli
CCCCCCCCCCCCCCCCCCCCCCCCCCCCCCCCCATCCCCATACACACACACATACACCGTCCTCTGCAAGGTGTCCCCCACTTTGCCCCGCTATGATCCTCCTCCTATGCTGTAAGACATTTATTAATAACACAACGCAATAACAAGCGTGTCACTACCCCCAGAGTTTCCCCAACGCCAATTAATGACATTCATCTGAAGCTCGCCGCCGCACGCTTCCGACACTCTTTAAAGACACCGCCGTGTGGGCTTACGGACGCAAAACGCCAACCACTTCCAGACCTGTCCTCCTACGCCTTCCCCGTTCTCTCTCCCTCCCTCTCCCTCCCTCCCCCTCTCTCTCTCTCTCTCTCTCTCTCTCTCTTGTTCTCGGTCTCTCTTTCACTGGCTCTCTCTCTTTTCTTGGGGGTGGGGGGGGGGGTCACCAATCCTTCTGCCAACCCCTGAAAGGATGTGTGACATTGTAAGAAGAAAGAAGGGAAGAAAAGGGAAGAAAAGAGAGAGGGAGAGAGAGAAGAGGTCTAGGTCTCTACAAAAGAGTGGGATTTGTTACCCGGCCTGAGCAAAAGAGGACTATGGGCAAGAGTGCTAGGCCAAGAGGAACAAGGAGACAAAGAGGAGAGAGGGAGAGAGAGAGATGGACAGAGTGGTGAAAGAGAGACAGAAAGTTAGCCAGAGAACATGGTGGAAGTTCTGCCAAGAGGAAAGTGGTGGAGGAGAGGGGTACAGACAGAGAGAGAGAGAGAGAGAGAGAGAGAGAGAGAGAGAGAGAGATGCTGAGGGGAGCAGAAATGAATAAAAGATATGGAGGAGAACAGATAAGATGTAATGGGAGCCAGGTTGAGGTAGATAGGGGCTGGGGAAGCATTAGATTTCCAGCAACATTAGATTTCCTCTCTCTCTGTGTGTGTGTGTGTGTGTGTGTGTGTGTGTGTGTGTGTGTGTGTGTGTGTGTGTGTGTGTGTGTGTGTGTGTGTGTGTGTGTGTGTGCGCGCTTGTTTTTGCATTTGGTGTGCCATTTATCTGTATTCGTGTCCTAGCTGCAGCGTTAGGACTTAGGAGGAAATGTTGCTTTGCTGTGTGTGTTGTGTGTGTGTGTGTGTGTGTGTGTGTGTGTGTGTGTGTGTGTGTGTGTGTGTGTGTGTGTGTGTGTGTGTGTGTGTGTGTGTGTGTGTGTGTGTGTGTGTGCATGTGCGCGTGTGCATGTGTGTGTGTGTGCGTGCGCGCACATAAAACAACTTGAATCTTGTTTGTATCACTGTGCATGTAGGAGTGGAACACAGCATGGCTAAACAGCAAGCTGTACACACTTTGTGTGTGTATACGTGTCCGTCGTGTGTGTGTGCGCGCGCCTGCATGCGTGGGTGCATGAAAGAACATTACCAACTAGCAATGGTGCAAATCTGTTGAATTCACTGACACACACAAATTGCATGTTCTCTGATCTCTTTCTCTCACATACACACACACACACACACACTATGGATAATGGATTTAGCCCAGGTGAGTAGGACCTTATTACGCTGTGTGTGGTAAGTAATGGAGCATAACTAGAATGTGTAGGTGGATGACTAAATCAATTCATACACTGTATATGTATATATATATATACACACATATATATACATATATATATATATACACATACATACATACATACATACATACATATACACAGACACACAGGGAGAGTGCGAGAAGAGACTATATAATGTATATATTCTCTATCCTGGATGTGTATAATTTCTCCCTCCCTCTCTCATGCCCTCCAGAGTGACAGCTTGCTGATAAGCTGGTTACCTGTTTGAGTTGTTGTTGTTTTTTTTGGCGAGGACGAACAGCAGTTTTGGCCCACCCACACCCCACTGCCCCCCACCCCATACTCTTTTCACGAGCGAATGAGCAAAGCCATGCAGCGATGGCGGCAGTGCCGTCCCCAGTGCTGTGATTGGTTGCGGCTCCAGAGAGCACCGCCATGCTGTATCTCTGTCTGTGTTTATTCCTTTTTTCACCTTCGTAGTCGTTATTGAGTCCCCCCCACACACACTTTTCACACCGGTGCAAAATATGCACCGTCAGATGCACCGGATGTGTGTGTGTGTGTGTGTGTGTGTGTGTGTCTGCGAGAGGCAGGAAGGAAGATAGTGTGTGTGTGACTCCATGTGTAAATGTGTCTTGAGTGTGTGTGTGTGTGTGTGTGTGTGTGTGTGTGTGTGTGTGTGTGTGTGTGTGTGTGTGTGTGTGTGTGTGTGTGTGTGTGAGAAACTGATTGGATTTGAGTGACAGGCAGCATAAATAAATTCAAGAATTCTCAGGGAACATTTGGGCCATTTACGTATGTGCGTGTCGGCATCTTTGCTTTTTAATGCAGCCGCTTCAACGTACATTCTGTGTGTGTGTGGGTGTTTGTGTGTGTTTTGGCCCATGTGTGTTTATATGTACAGCTCTACAGCTCTATCCTCCTGTACCTTCACAGAGAACACAGGCCAGCAGTTATTACACATTTCCCACCACATGTCAGACCTGGCTGGCCAGTAACAGCATGGGGAGTGTGTTAGGCATGATAACCAAGCAGAGACAATGATGCATGTGTGTGTGTGTGTGTGTGTGTGTGTGTGTGTGTGTGTGTGTGTGTGTGTGTGTGTGTGTGTGTGTGTGTGTGTGTGTGTGTGTGTGTATGTGTGTCTGTGTCTGTGTGCATGAGCAGAATACTCACTCAGTGGCCCACAAGTGCACAGACATGCATGCATGCACACACACACGAACACACACACACACACACACACACACCAATGTGAAATTGCCAAGAACAATAAGGCAAGAAGACAAAGTGGAATGGATGGATAAGACATGATGGATATAAAAGATAAAGGGAGGCTTAATAGACACTGACAGAGAGCAAGAGAATAAGAAATAGAGCGAGGGGGAGGATGAGAAAAGAATAGACAGTGTTTGATTGAGTGTCCAAGAGACTAACTGACTGACTGATTAACAGACTGATATTGCCCTCTATATGTGTATGAATATTTCACTTACTCTGATGTAATCACAATTTTTCATTATTGTATATTTTTGTATTATAATATGCTTTTTAGCTAGCACCCCAAATGACCAAATGTCTGCTTTCCCAGATGGCTTAGAGTGTTCTGAGTGGTAGAGAGAGAAAAATCGGAGCGAGAGAGAAAAAAAGGTTGTCTGAAGGAGATGAGAAGAGAGGGGGCGAGGGGGGGGGGTAACTACATGCAGGTACCACAGGGGCCCACAGGAGCCTCGCATCTGAAAGAGAAGGGGCCCACAGGACAGCAGATAACTCAAACGGATGCTTCGGGGAGACATGCAGCAGAGAGACAATGGACATGAAAATAAAGAAAATAGAAATCCAGCCAATAGTGGACCGGAACAACAAGAACGGAGAGAGACGTGATACATTAAGAAAGAAAGAAAGAAAGAAAGAAAGAAAGAAAGAAAGAAAGAAAGAAAGAAAGAAGAAAGAAAGAAAGAAAGAAAGAAAGAAAGAAAGAAAGAGTTTATTAACTCAGATAGAGAACGAGAGGGGGACAGACGAGAGAGAGAGAGAGAGAGAGAGAGAGAGAGAGAGAGAGAGAGAGAGAGAGGTGCTCAGGAAAAACCATTACATCTATGCAAATGAGGACTGGAAAGTCAAAGAAATTAAGGGCTGGTCACCTGCGGCCAGTCACAACTCTCTCTACCTCTCTCTCCCCAACACCCTTAGGACCCCAGTAGCCCGGAGCAGGAGTGTACCAGTTATAGCCTGGGGTGGGTGGGGTATGCAAGTTGGGAAAGGAGGGGGTGAAGCTGTTAGTAAAAATGATTTACCAACAAGCCGCTGACCAGGAACTAGAAAAATATCCTGCCTCTCTCTCTCTCTCTCTCTCTCTCTCTCTCTCTCTCTCTCTCTCTAAGAAACCACAGCAGGCCAGGTGCATGTGGAGAGGAGTGGTCCACAAGCACAGCTGTTGTCATCTGAGTGCACAGTATGAAGAGAGGCGTTAAGTGAGAGGTGAGAAAACGGATAAAGAAGTGGATTGAACAAAGCGGCAGCCATTACCAGCTTGTCTGTGTCTGTGCCGTGCTCACAGGACAGGAAGATACTAAATAGCTGGTGCGGGGGGGGATCTGGGTTGACCTCACACACGGGGGTGGCAGGTGTGTGTGTGGGGGGGATAATGGAGGACTATCGGAGGTCTGGGGTCAAACGTTAGAATAAAAGAACGACAGAAATGAGGGATTTAGTAAGTAACATGAAAGTGCAGGGTTCAAAAGGAGAATAAAAGGGAAACAAAGGAGAGAGCGAGTAAGAGAGAGAGAGCAAGCAAGTGAGAGAGAGAGACAGAGAGAGAGAGAGAGAGAGAAATCAAAGGTGGGGTGGTGAATAACTGCACAACTCAAAAGGTTTCTGCAATCTCCTGTGTGCCGAGTAATTTGTGCCCTTGTGTGTGCGCGTGAGCGTGCATGCGTGCGTGCGTGCGTGCATGTGTGCGTGCGTGCGTGCGTGCGTGTGCACTTCCACCTGACCGTCTCCCCTCCCTGCCTGCCTGCAGTTTGCTAATTTCCACTTCACGCCCAATGATTTATACATCAGCCATCATTTGGGATCAGCATGCTTATTAATTACCAATGTTTTATGTTTGTTTTTAATTTTGCCACCTAAGCCCATGAATCTCTGCCACCTCAGCACAACACAAATCCATCTTCCGGGTAAATAAGCACAAAGTTTGAATTGCATATAGATGTGGTGTTCTGTTAGCACGTCGTTCGTTCAGTAACCAGAGTAACCTTGGTTGTGGTATTGCCTGGTATCAGAAGCAGGTGATCCTGAATCCCCAACTCATTCATGTACATTAACGACAACAACTTTTCAGCCTTTAACGAAATTCCCCAACTATATTTTGTTAGCTATTCAATTAAGCACGCTCGAAACTGCATGACATTCTCTAAAACAGGTCACGTTTCAACTCCACCAAGTGAAAACGCCAATCGGGCCCAGTCGACTTTGACAGTGAAGTCCTCTCATTCCCATCGGCAATCAATTTACCGAAGAATCAAATCGCATGACTTCTTACTGCCAATCAAATCCTTTAATATCAAATCACATGCCGCCTTACAGCCAATCAGATCCTTTAGTATGAAATCACACGCCTTGTATTATTTGTCCCACTCTAATATCCCCAACGCTAATGAAAAACTACACAACATTCTGAAATACTATTTCACACAAAGAGGCTCCCACTTGCTTTGTACTGCATGTCGGCATTTGTGCAGTTTCAGATTAAATGTCTAGTTAATGTCCAGATGCTTTGACCTTTAAACAATCGATTCACACAGTCAGTTACATTTACTAAACCCACAGCCAATGCTATTCCACATAATTTCGCAAAGTTTTCCTGTTTTTGTACCATATTACATTTTTTATTGATCAAAATACGTTTATATACAAAATATGCTATGGAATTACAGTCCGATGGGAGAAATAGTCTTATAGAGAACGTGTCTTGCCATTTGCAATGCCGTACGATTAAATTGCATCATTCTTGCCATTTCAAACCCCTCAAGACCTAGCCTCTCAAGCGCAGAAGCCGCAAAGCATGCATGCTAACTTTGAACACTACTTTTTTTTTTGCTTGTCCCCCCCCCCCCCCCCCCCCGCTGGCTTTTGTAGCATGCCTGGCCTCAGCCCCACTTCCCCCCCTCCAGCAGGGGGCAGCCTGTGGTATCGGCGGTAGCACGCCGCACAGTGTTTTCTCCACAACCGCAGCCAAACCCCATGGGCTGTGTCAAACACACTCTGCATCAGCGGCCGCATGGCGGTTCCGCTCCTCTACCTCACCAGGCCAGAGGAGCTGGACGGGGTGGGGGTGGGTGGGGGAGGCCTCCTGCACCCCAGTGATAGCATTACCCGCACCGCAGATGGGCACTGGGATAGAGGTGGGTGGGCAGTTTGCCTTAACGTTAAGTTAACACGGTGGGTCAATACAGCAGTTTACCAGAGGGCTTGTGTGTGTCTGTGTGAGTGTGTGTGTGTGTGTGCGTGCGTGCGTGCGTGAGTGTGTGTGTGCGTGGCACGGTGGAGGGAACACGGTAATGGAGGTGTGGAGTGTTTAGGGGGTTGAGCATATCTATTTACTGGGATGAAGTGAATGTGATTCCCCCTGTTTATTCGCCGGTCCTCCATGTAGACCCGGAGGGAAATGGACCCTGGGAGAGCATCAGAGAGGGGAAGGGGAGGGCGGCGTCCTCAAGGTCATACGGGACCGGGCCACCGTTTCGACTCGCCTCGCCAACTGTAACAACCTCCACGGAAACAATACAAGCACCAATCCAATTTGGCTCGTTTTCTCTCCGTCCCTCTCTGTCTTTGCTTTTGGCGCAGGCTCTCTCGCCCTTTTTTTCTTGAGCTGAAAGCAGCACATGTATTGATGACCTCATGAATCTCAACAGAGCCCAGCAAACCATGGCGGTAAATCTCACCCAGGAGCATTAAGCATGACCGCAGGCTTTTTTTTTCTTCTTCTTCTTCTTCTTCTTCTTCTTTGTTTCTCTCTCTCTCTCTCTCTCTCTCTCACCCCTCCCAATCCAACTCTTTCTCATAAGTGCTTCGAGGTCTTAGAGAATGGGGCTCGCCTTTTCATATGCCGCTAATTAATTGCCGCTAATTAGCGGTTGTTTACGGTTTGCTAATGAAGCGGATCAAAGCTCGCCACTTTGAGTTGGGTGGGCGATTTGTCTGACTTCACCACACCAGGAACAGAGTTCGGCGTTTGAACTGCCGCCGGTTGTCATTACCTTTACCATTACCGTAGCATGCTGTGTGTGTGTGTGTGTGTGTATGTGTATACTTGCACTTCATCGATCATGACACCTTTGTCAGTCTGCTGTGGTCGCCTACCCAGTGCTTGCCCCCTCTTGGTCTTTATCTTCCTGTATCCCCATCCATCTCTCTCCCACATACTTTCACTCTGTGTGAAACACACACACACACACACACACACACACACACACACATCTCTTCCCACTCCATCACTTCTCTGCTTTGGTCACACCTTGCTAATCTCTCCTTCCTGCTTCTTTTGTCCTCTTAAATCCTTCCTTCAGCACTGTAAGGGACGGGTCTCTCTCTTTCTCTCTCTCTCCCCCATCACATTTTTGGGCTGAAATCCTGCAATCATTCTCTTGTTCACTGGACTCGTCACTCCCACGTGTTCTGCACTTCTTCATCTTCCTACTCCTCCTTCCTGCTCCACTGGTCTGTGACGTACTCCCCAGGCACCAGGCGCTCCCCTCCACGCTCCCTTCCTTGCCTGGCTACTTTTTCAACCAAATGGCCAAAGCGCGCATGCTCTCTCTCTCTCTCTCTCTCTCTCTCTCTCTCTCTCTCTCTCTCTCTCTCTCTCTCTCTCTCTCTCTCTCTCTCTCTCTCTCTCTCACCCCATCAGTCAGCCAGTGCCCAGCTAAGCCTGGTCACTCTTCATCAACCGCCCAAACAATTCCCACTCACACCTCCCCCAAGGGCAAGAGGAGAGGAGAGGAGAGGAGAGGAGAGGAGAGGAGGTGGGGGTTCTCGGCACCTCCGTGCCCCACCAGGGCAGCTTCACCTGGGCTTAATTCCTTCTCTGATCCCCCTCTTATGCCCAGGAGGATCAATTCATTACCAAGCGTCCACTCTCTGCCTCTCGCTAACCCTTCATTAGGTCTTCCCGATGGACATGAAAGTATCCCCTGTAGTACACACCGCACACTTCCCAACTTGCTCCCTTGTCCAATCCGGGCCTACGAGAGCTGCGTAGCGCCTCGCGCACCTGAGTCAGTGTAAATCACCTCCGTTTCCTCGGTTACCACCGCTACCGGGAGGGTGGGGGCTGTCGCCAAGCTGTGCTGTTGAGTCATGTGTCACCGCGGTTGAAGGATGGTCTTAAAACACACTGGAGGGGGGGGGGGGGGGGGGGGGTTCATACAGGGGGTGTGTAAACATTTACTCTCGGCCATGGAAACAGTGTCAGGAATGGGAAGGAATGTCTCCCCCCCCCCCCCCCCCCCCCACTGCATCAGTTTTCTTTCTTTTTTCCCTCAATCTATATTTCTTCCCCACACAATGCTGTCTCCTCCAGCGCCCTCTCTCCGAATCAATGTCGAGGTTCTTGAGGCACAAGGACACCCTACAAAGAGAACACATAGCAGTGGCTTATATTGCTGCATCACCGGGGCAACGAAAGCGAAAGGCAGAGGCAGGCGAATCGATGTCTAGCGATTTCACACTCTCAACTGCAGAGACTAATATACAGGCAGAAGGGTGAGGAACTACAAGAAGAAGAAGAAAAGCTGCAAATTCAGAAGGTCAGTGGGTGGAAGCAGAGGTGGGTGGTGACGGTGGTGGCAGCGGGCCAATCAGAACGTGGCGTGAGACGACCGAGGGGAAAGATTGACTGACAGGCTGGCAGTGCCAACAGAACAGACAGAAGAGGACGCGCTCCATGCCCTCGTCAGCATTTAGAAACTTCGGCGGCAAAGTTGGTGAAACGCCAGTTGTGGGGTGGAATGGATGGGATGACATACAAGGACGACATAGATCACCATTATGATAATCACAAGCCGCGCTCTTCGGGGAATAGTAATGGGAAGGAGATGAGCTGGCAGCTATAAAGAGTCTTTTTACATTAGCCGTGGCCTGATTGGATTGACAGGAAGTTAAACTAATGGACAATTAAACAAATGGTCAGATGAGATATCAAACTAAAACTGCCATCGCTGTCTCCATGTGCCCTCGCTCAATCACGGTGGCCAGAGCGGTTCTTAATTAGTGAACTCTGAACCGCTCGCCAAGGACACTACAGGGTGAAATATACGTTGTAAACCCTTTTTACATGTAAACAAGCTGTGAACACTGACCTCATGTGCAAGGCGGTGACCCCCACCGCCTTGCACAATCCCAACAGCATCTCAAAAAACAACAACAACCCAACAACAAGTTATGGATCGCATTTGCAGACCGAGGGTAGACTCTAGGATGATTACTGAGGAATACATCACCTGCACTAAACAGTGTCCACAAACTTCCTCCTACCGTTGAGTAATGAACACATTAAAGCCCTACAGAGAGGAGAGCGGCCACCGCTGCGCTTCGTCACTCTTTCGCGGCCCCCCGCGAGTCTCCCTCGCCGAGAACCGTCACAACCACATTTGTTTACAGGGATTTTCACCTTTGCGTTTTTTGCACGAATGAGCTGAAAGAGCACGGCGCCCTGACAATGATCTTTAAGGCGGAGGAGCGCCGATGCACCCGCTGTGTCGGTGACACAAAATGCCAGCTCCACCTTCTCCTCTTCTTTGATGTGAACGCTGCCACAGTGTGCCAAGTTTGTTTTTCATTGATCATTTAAAACCGCAGAAAATGAAAAATCCTCGAAAAACAAATGAGACACTTTACAAATGTGTCTCGCTTCGAATTTACAGTTGGCGCCAGCAGACAGTGGAGAACAGAGACGGGAACCAGGGTCTCGCTCTTTTAATTAAATTGTCGACAAGTTTATGTTATTTAGAGACGGAGGGGGATTATGCTCAAAGGTTTGGATCAAAGGATAAATCTTAGCTTACTTAGCTTACTTTTCCAGAGTATTAGAGAACAAAGAGGCAAGTCCAAATAGCAAGCCCAGCGTAATGTGGGAGAAAAAGCAAAAAAGGCAATCTTACACCGCTGTGATTCTAACCGTGGCTGACAAGCATTAAAAAAAAAACACAACTGGGGGAAGACAAAACTGTCCAGCGTAAGCAATCCTATTCTGGCATTCAAAAAAGGAAAAACTTTTCTGAATCAACGTCACAACACTTCTTACAGCTCTTATAACTACCAGGACTGGATTCTGGACCACTGGATTAGAGCGGTTTAGTCTCACCTGTCATGGCTGCCGGCTAATCGGGGTCTGTGTTTGACAACTCTTTAACACCCGACTGCATTAGTGCTCAATGGCTGCCATCCGTATAATTTGTACTTCCTGTCCATGCATGTGGAGTAACAATACAGGCGTGCATAACCAATGCATCATGTTTGACTTAACCAAATAGAATTACAAGACATCAAAAATGTTCTCATCCGGGGGAAGTCAACCAATATTTGCTTGGTGTAAATGGTAAATGGTGAATCAAACCATAGTCTGGCTTATCGGGTGTAGGTTGTTGGCGTAAGGGGGAGGAGTTACACAGTGTTCAGGCATACACCGATTACATCACTTGCCCACACTGTTTTTTTTTTTTTATAGAAATAAAACTCATTTAGTTATTTTTCACGTATCAGCGCTAGGGGTGCGTCAGTTGTGTAATTTTGATTGTGATCGATCGCCATAATAAACCACCGTGTCACCAGGCAGGCTAGAACCATCTTCCTTGTTTTTTCCCACCACAAACACGGCAGGAAAACACGTCTGGAAATGTGACTTGCAGCAGCTCGTTGAGATCCCCGACCACTCCGAGTGTTCATACGGATCGAGCCCGTTCATTTCCTTTATTTTGTTGAAGTAGCTCTTTGCTGCCTTGTTGAGTTTCTCTCGGTAAGGCAGCTTGCACTTGATCTTCGCCCGGTCCATTTGTGTTCTTTTTCTCTGTTGATTTGTGTTGTGCATTTTGAAAAGCCTGTTGACTTTTGCTGTTTATTTTACATACGCCCATCGCACCCCCTGTTTTAAAACCCTAAAATTGCCACTAGATATGCGCCATGCGCCAACCCGCCATCCGTTTTATTGTTGTTTTTCTTAAAAAAATAACAATGAACCAGCTTTCTAAGCTTTGGTTTTGTTCAAAGTAAGGGGAAGATCTAGGCCTAACAATCTAGCGTTAAAGATCACAGTAAGCGCTCCACAGATATTGAGCGTCATTTTCTGTATTAACCGGTGTGAAAATGTCCTCACCGTGGCATCCCTAGTGTAAATGCACCAACAATCCAAAAACAAGTCCCCCCCCCCCACAGTATTTTGCAAGGGCACCGTTGCTGCATCCTGGGCTTAGCGCCGCCCAAGACGATTGTGATTGGTTAAAGAAATACAAACAAGACAGCGTTTTTTCTCCTATGCCAGAATGACATTGAGTTCAGCCTTTCTGCAGCAATGGCACAGTGCTAAAACCAAGTGTGGAGATAGGTCTGCTATGCGAGACTAATCAAACTGTAACGCTAGGTAAACTGTGTGTGTGTGTGTGTGTGTGTGTGTGTGTGTGTGTGTGTGTGTGTGTGTGTGTGTGTGTGTGTGTGTGTGTGTGTGTGTGTGTGTGTGTGAGCGCACACAAACAAGGGTTTGTACATTGCCAGCCATGATCGTAATGTTAACCTTGTTGCTGATGAGAGCAAACAAGTCTGGAGAACCAACTTTTTTTAACAAACACTCCTGTGTAACAGCGAGGTGGTTGAACAGCAGCACTCAGGACGTGTTCTTAAACATCCCAAACACACCTGACATTCTGATGGACAGAGGGCAAAGAGAGGTGCTTGTTGTTATAGAGGTAGGCGGCCCAAATGACCAGTATATACAACAGCAAGCAAGTGCCAGCCTCTAGCCACGCTATAGGTGTAAAATCATAGCTCTTACATTCAGCGGCCTGGGACATGAACACCAGCTAGCTGTTAGGGGGGCTGCAGCTTGCAGGCTGACCCAAGAACAGGTCTAAACAGCTGGCTAGGTATTGCTCAATCTCAGCCCCCATAGGCAGCCTGGCAGTGTGTGTGTGTGTGTGTGTGTGTGTGTGTGTGTGTGTGTGTGTGTGTGTGTGTGTGTGTGTGTGTGTGTGTGTGTGTGTGTGTGTGTGTGTGTGTGTGTGTGCGTGTTCCGTGCTCATTTGGAATCTTCACATGCACCGTCTCCCCTGTTGTTTGTGTTTGCATGTAGGTCTCTCTCCTGTGACACACAGCAACATTGATTTATAAACAGCCTCTGTGTGTGTGTGTGTGTGTGTGTGTGTGTGTGTGTGTGTGTGTGTGTGTGTGTGTGTGTGTGTGTGTGTGTGTGTGTGTGTGTGTGTGTGTGTGTGTGTGTGTGTATGACAGGGGAGAGAGGAAAGACACGAGAACAAAGGGAAAGTGAGCGAGAGAGAGAGAGCGAGAGAGCGAGAGAGAGTGCAAGAGAGAGAGAGAGAGAGAGAGAGAGAGAGAGGCAGGGAGAGAGAGGATAGCCTGCACATGCACTCCATCCATCCGTAATTGGTATTCAAATATCCTCCCACCAGTCAGGCCAGCAGCTAGCGTTTTTCACCCACCGGAGCCGGAAGCAAAGGTCCGCAGCACAGTGGGGGTACAAGCTGAAATGGATGGCTCTCATTGCACACCTTCATATAAAACACATGGGTGTGTGTGTGTGTGTGTGTGGGGGGGGGGGGGGGGGGGTTTAAGGTACATGCGTGATAAGACCGCTAGTACTACAGCCCTGAGGGATGAAGGCGGGAGAGATTAATTAAGGGGGGGGGGGGGGCTAGCCATGGAGGACGCAGCATCAGGAACTGTAGGA
>JAOPHQ010004883.1:15000-55000 GCA_030340625.1 Merluccius polli
GGCCTACTATATATAGTATATATGGTATATATAGTATATGTTAATAGGGACAACACATAAAACACATGAAGCCCGCGGTGCGCATTTTTACATGAAAATCAGTTGTGTGTGGGACTTCCAACTTGTATGGCGCTCTGACACAACAACAACCACAATAACAACAATCACAACAACCACAACAACACAGGTCGACATCCTCCTCTCTCATCCGCATCGCATACACACACAGCACACACACACACGTAATGTAATGTAAACGTCTTACCGGTGCGCACCAGGTACGCGGCGGTGATGACGGCCAGAGGGACGCAGTACTTCCAGACGGTCGCGAAAGCCATGGTCGTTATTCCCCCCTTCCTCCTGGTGGTTTTCTTTCCTTTATTATGGAGGTAATTCCTCTTCCTGGCGGAAATTAAATCAAAAGTGACATATGAACCCGCAGGTTCACCCGCCAGCAGCGCCTTATACAAGCGTGTGCTTGTTTACCGATGGTGGGTTTTGGAGAAGCGGCGGCGCGTCTTCGCAATAGTAAACGCACGCACTCTCTCTCACACACACACACACACGCGCACGCACGCGGACACGGGCGCGCACACACACGCACGTACACGTACACGTACGTACACACACACACACACACGACCGCTACTTATTTTTTCCCGTCTTCAAAAGTGTCTGCGTTATGGTGACGGCTCGTCCGGTTCTTCTCGGTGACTTTACAATGTAAATATATTTAAAACCTTGCCAGAAGGGGCGGGACTCCGTTTCTACTGACCAATCGTATAGCAGCAGGAGCAGGTTGGGGGGGGGCGGGTTGCGGATAGGGGCGGAGCTTAAAGCGCATTTACTGGAGAGGAGCAGCAGGGAAGGGGAAGCGTCTCCCAATTAACTGAAATCAATTCGCACTAAACGTGATTGATAACCAACGCCTTATTTTTTGTTTGAGCGCGAATTACTTTTTCGTTGCCATTAATTCCATGAGCTTAATAAAACACATGTTAATTAAAATAAATAAATAAATAAAAGTGACTATTAATTGTATTCCCAGAGACAGTTCAATCCCCTCATGATAATAAGACTAGGCCTATATCCTAATCTACTTATGGCATTGTTCCCTTTTTTTTTTAACGACGATTCACTGCAAGGACAAAATGTGTTATTTATATTAAGTGATGCCTTGATGCAAGGGCAGCAGCACTACGACTCAGGTCAGTAGGCCTATCCGGTTAAATCACAGTAACGGCCCGGAACAAAAACCGTGATGCTCACCTGACGTGTAGTGCGTTTTAATGCACGAGGTGCGCCTTAGCGTTGTTATCATGCTGAGGCCACTCTTCTTCTTCTTCTTCTTCTTCTTCTTCTTCTTCTAGTCAGAGGGCTACTTCATCATAAAAAAAAAACAACCAAAACAACGGTTTCATTTCTTTATTTCTTTATTTCCCTCGTTCCGTGGACTTGTATAGAGACTGGGCACTTGTATTTGTGAGTCTGTATCTGCAGCGACCCCTATGGATAATACGGAGCATAGCAAGTGGGTTTGTGCGGTTCTGTACCTGGCGACCATCAGAAGTAGACCTAGATCTTATTTGCATCCTTTTTTTCCCTGTTATGTTAAATTGATGTAGGTATAGGCCTACGTGTCGGGTTTTTTTAATACCAAATTTTACAACCGCATAAAAACCTAGGCCACTTGCCGTGGGAATCACCTGGATAATAATGTACCCCCCCCCCCCCCAGCCCCGCCCCTTCCCTTTCCCCTCGCGAGCCGCTCTGCGCGTGTTCCCCTGTTGGCGGGAAATCAGCGGCAGCCGTGCGTCTCGCGCCAGATGGGTTTATTGTCGTGGAGGCTAATGGAGGGGAGCAACACCTGCTCTTCCAGCGGTTCCTCACTCGCTCATCTTTAGCCCCTTTTGACACAACATGTGCGACATGAACATACAAAACCCAAGTGACCGTGACGAGAACAACAACCGTGACGAGAAAATGCTCAATCCACGTTATTTTTCTTGCGCCGACCTGCTATGATAACACAGGAGCAACGCTGACGGTGACGTCGGGTGACGACTAAGTCGCACAAATCAGACGTTTAGCTGAATCATCTTAAATGGGATAGCAGACTAGCTCAAATGTGCCGTGTAGACTGGCCACTGTACACCCCTTCATGCCGAGAGGACCCGTATCCGGGCCACATATGAAGTAAGGCATTTAAACGTGAGAAAGCAGTCTCTCATAACCATTTTTAGCTAAATGAAACATATGCTGTGTCTGAAATCGCGCACTTACGTAAGTGCACTTACATTTAGTGCACTTCATTATCCCTACAGTACACTTACTTATAGGCGCAGTGCTCTCATTTCTACAGTGCACTGTCAAAACAGCCTTCGCGCACCGACCGGAAATGAGTTTGCAGTTTGACGGTTCTTCTTTGGTGGTATTTTTTTTTCCCGTTTTCCTCCTGGCGGAAAACGGCCTATCGGTAAGTTTATTTACCTATGAAATATATTAATGTATCGTTGATTTGCAAGGTGAATTTTCTGAACCAATGTGGTATAAATAAATATATTAAAAAAAGAAATATATTAATACATATTCAATATTATTTTACATTTGTTGAGTGCGTTGGTCTCAACTGTTACTCCCATAGACATATATACATAGACGCCTCATGACGTGATGGAACGTAACCCAGCGTCGCCGCCATATTGATTGGGTCTCCTCACTCTAGTCTAGCATAGGAGTCAACGGGAGAGCAAGCTATGCCAGTATTTTGTGCAGCTTACGGCGCAGTATTGACACCAGATCGCGTGGGATTACCTTTAACAAGTAAGATTGAACAATAATTCTTATTATTTAAAAAATAAAAAATAAAAATAAAAATTGTCCTGTATCATAAATAAATCTCTGCCATTTGTAACAAACCAAACCGTGTGAAAATCCGGTAAAAATTCGGGGAGTTATGCTTATTATTGTAGTTGGGGATACGCCTTCCTCCATAGAAATGAATGCACTGGGGGCGCACTGGGTCCCCTGCCAAGATGGCGGCCGCGCTGCTACGTCAGCTCTAACGGGCAGCGTCAGTCTATGAGGTTACTCCTGTGTCCTCCATTTTTGATTCCGCCCCTTCCGGTACGTAGACAAAATGGCGGCCGTTGAGTGTCCATCGGTCCACACTCAATTTTAGATAATTTTGAGTGCGCCACCGAGGTATTTCCAGTGCACTGCGCTTTGGCACACTCTCCCTTTTTGCACAAAGTGCACTCAAAAAAGTAAGTGTAATTATAGAAGTGCGCGATTTCAGACACACCTATAGCCTCGCGATACCACCAGACAATCGGAGATCTCGCCGCCTTCCACTCGTCTGGGGATTTGATTGGTTCAGCAATGCAGGTTTCTAAACACTCCAATTGTTTCCACCCAATTTAAGCAACGAGAACCTGGAAGATGGTCCTCAGTCTCTAGTTGAGCGAAGCGTTTAGAGACGAGAGAGTCGAAATAAAACACAATTCCAACCCCAAATAAAATAATAAGCATGTAACAACAAGAGTTATGTATTTTATAACAGCAATTACGATCTTTTTCACGTCATATTATCTACACACAAAAAAACATGCACAGTGTTTATATACTATTATATAAAGAGAGGGTTTTACAGGAAAAGGGTTGTGGTGTCATACAATTCTATTGTCCCTGACCTTTCAATAGAGGGGTCAAATGTCAAAATTGAACAATGGGTTCTCGAGATATCCACCTGTTTGTCTCATTGTGTTTGTATTGCCATTTTTGCATTGGTTTGCATTGGATTTATTGCTTTTACTTAGACTCCTAAACCTACCTCTACTAAAACCTCTGTATTTTTGCTCTACTTCACATTATTGGCATCAAATCTTGACCCAGGTACTCATCGAAAGTTGTGCTATGGCCATATACTACAGGGATACCAACTGATAATGTACAAGGTGGTTTACAATCTAAAACATGACATTTATTTCAGACAGAAATTAAAGCTTACATTTATGCAGAATGCTAGCTTTATCCACATTGATTATTTCATTTGCACAACAACCTTGCAGGTGTTATCTTTCTTTTGGTACCAAGATTACATATTATAGCGCTTGCAGTTGTGGAGATATACTTTATTCACTTTGGGTATGTTATTTTCAATAAAAACCTGACAAATAGGCCTAGTGATGAAGAGACATTACACCCATTTAGCATAGTTGGCTTAATATCCCCTTACCTGCCATTGTATACATTCAAACAGTAACTTACCAATATTCAATCACTGTGTTTTGAGTATGAAATGATTCATTGTTCACCTCTTGTTCACTACAAATGTATAAATAACTACTACATTGGTCTGCTTATGTTTTGTATTTCCATGCTTATGCTTCGTTTCCACAAAATTCTCATTTTAAAAATACAAGTCCTGTTCTGAACTTCAACCTTTTGAAAGGAACTTCCACAATGTGCCAGGGAGACACGATGAAAACAAGGTCAATGTGCTGGAGTCATTTGGCACCATGCACCACATCATTCTAACAAACCTTGAAAAACCAAACATAGCTAAATGCTGCTTTCCTTGATAACGCCCGACTCACCAGCTCACAGTAGGCTACAGTAGCCGAGAATCAAAGCATACCCATTTTAATGTTAACTAGGGATGTCCGATATTGGCTTTTTTACCGATAACCGATGACCGATATTGCTCAACTCTTAATTTCCGATACCGATATCAACCGATACCGATACCGATATATGCGGCCACGTGAAACCTCCGCTTTACACTCATTGCAATGGGCTTTATGCCGAGCGGAAGTGTGGATTAATAAATAAAAACAAAACAGCGGTTAAAGCTAGCGTGTGTGTCCGGGACAGGGCTACTCTCCTCGGACACATTACTCTGAAGCCCCGGTGACGGTCTGGAAGTGCGGATAAAAAATAAATAAATAAATAAATACAGCGGTAAAGGCTAGCGTGTGTGTCCGGGAGAGGGCTACTCTCTTCGGACACATTACTCTGAAGCCCCGGTGACGGTCTGGAAGTGCGGATTAAAAAATACAATTAAAAAAAAAACAGCGGTAAAAGCTAGCGTGTGAGTCCGGGAGAGGGCTGCTCTCCTCGGACACATTACTCTGAAGCCCCGGTGACGGTCTGGAAGTGCGGATTAATACATAAAATAATGTGAGCGCGGTACAGCGGACCTGAACCGGTTGTTTTGAGACTGTTTCGCAGAATGTGTCAGTATGTTGCGCTGACCCCTATTTTACTATTCAACGTAGAAACTTTGAAATAACTCCAAACCACCGACATAACTACAGCTACAACTGGCGTCCCGCTACACGGCCGCACAGCCCAGGCTTGTTATTGAGACGGCGCGGCGCGTTTGATGATGTCATCAAACCACGTCCTCACTTGAAACATAACAGATGTCTGAAATTATTTCAAAATCGATTTCGGTATCGGTTAAAAAACCGATACCGATATTTTCCGATATTGATTTTTTATGCCAATATCGGCCGATAATATCGGTGGGCCGATAATATCGGACATCCCTAATGTTAACTGAATGTTTGCTACAGACACCTTTTATGTTGTATGTTATAACGACGTGTTTAAAGTACCTATTGCTAACTGCATAGGCTCAATGCAAGTGAACTGCAGGTTCAAAATGGATGGTTTCATACTCAAAACGGGGTCACTGAATATCGCCAAGTCACTTTTTGCATGTATTCAGTGGCAGGAAACTAAAGGGGTAACCCTTTCTCCATACAGTGTTAGTAGATTCTGGGCAAGGCTGCTACACTATGCTTGAGCTGTTTATTCAGTATAGCATGCCTGAGCTCTTAAGGTCAATGGATCACTCTGAGATACACGTTTTCCTCTGGCATGAGCCAGTCCATTATAGGGAAAACAATTCTGGCCGCATATCTTATTTTTGCTCCTTGTCATGGCCAACAACATGCTGAACTCATTTTTTGCTCAATGTCCATGGAGGAGTGCACAGCCTTTCACCCATGACTGACTCAAAGGCCATAGTCAAATGGTGCTCAGTGGCATTTCCCATGCAGTGGCCATTTTAAATTCACCAAATTGGATTTCTTTCATTGATGCGTGACTTTGATTCAAAGTCTTTTTAGGCTCCCGTTGGGCTATGTTGTGACTTTCCTTGGGTTTTGATGTACTGTAGAGCGTAAAATAATAAAAAGTTAGTGGAGTTCAAGAGAGACACAAGAAGTCTGTAAAAAAAAAGGAGCTTGACAAAAGAACGGCTGGTGATGCAGGGAGCCAGGGAGAGGGCTTGAATAATCAGTTTAATAACATTATCCTGTGCTCCGCGGCGCATGCACACGTTAATGGAGGGTGTCACCGTAAACCGCCGCTTCGCTCGTTATTAACGACGTCCCATGGTCAACCACACACTGATAATAACAGCGCATAAAACCCGACATAACTTCAACAGAAGCGCCTAATGAAATTCACACCGTTACAGGCACGTTTATGGTAATAAGTGATGGCGTTCTGGCACGGCGTCGAGGGTAACAAGGCAACAGAGGGGAAAATTAAAAAGATGAAGTTGTAACTCTTGGTGAGTATTTGGTGGGGAGAACGGGGGTGCAGTGGAGAGTGAAGTAACAAGCGGAGCAGCCATGTCCAACCTTGTCTGCACTTAAAAGGAATTGATGGTCAAGGTTAACTGACCTTAACCTTTTTTCCATTCCTCCATGTCTGTGTTTTTATTTTGAATATAATTTGAGTGGGATGAGTAAGCAAGGGTTCTGGTACCGCTAATAGCAAATGTCTCTCTAAGCTGGAGGGAGAGTTTGTTTATTGTGAGAGTTGAGTGGTAAACAAAATTGAGAGTTTGGAATGAACTTAAGTGTGACCAAGTGTGCACGTACCTTTACCTTTCATAGTCGCAACCTCGTCACCATGCATTCGCTAGCTAAATGAGTGGCGTAGAGATGAATACAGAGACCAATATCTTCTTAAACTCTTTAATATTCACATCAAGCCGTTAATGAAAAGAAGAATACATTCTACGTCATAGCAGGCCAAGAACAGATAAAAAAACAACAGTGCAAAGTGACCCAAAAGCAGAATAAAAATG
Source organism: Merluccius polli (assembly GCA_030340625.1). Classification (NCBI taxonomy): domain Eukaryota; kingdom Metazoa; phylum Chordata; class Actinopteri; order Gadiformes; family Merlucciidae; genus Merluccius; species Merluccius polli. The sequence goes on from JAOPHQ010004883.1 coordinate 22,109, forward strand.
TCCCTGTCCCTGTTATTTTAAGGTGCATCGAAATCAAAAACTATTAACCACAAGAAACCATGAACTATCTGCAAAACACGACATCCCTTACATAATACCTAGCAATTACATTTGTGTATTATCATTTCAAAAGCTTAAGGCTGTAAAAAAAGTGCTATAGTCTTTTCCCCTTTTCAAGGTTACAAGAAAAATGCTTATGGACTTTTTGCGGCCCATACAGTGCACAAGCTCCATCCCCTTTTACAGAAAAGCACGGGTCTCCATTTAGTAGGTTGCAGAATCAATGAAGAGAAAATTGCCCACTTTTTGCTCGAAACACATTTTGCAGCCACCCCTAAGGCTCGGCTAGGGAGAGGAAGTGAGGGAAGGCGGGGGGGGGGGGGGGGGGATACAGCCCCCAGCCTCCATATAACAATCATTCCTTCTATTCCCCTGTCTTTAACACCCATCTCGTTACTGGGTTCGATTTTTTGGTCCCCTCCACAGTGTCTCTGGTATACGTTCTCCCCTACCGTGCAACCATCCATAACCATTTAAACCTTCTCCTTCATCCTTACCACCCCCAGCTCGAAAACCCCAAGCCGTCTACTGTTTCCTCCTCCTCCTCCTCCTCCTCCTCCTCCTCCTCCTCCTCCTCCTCCTCCTCCTCCTCCTCCTCCTCCTCCTCCTCCTCCTCACCTGCCGGGTGGTTCTCACACCAGTGGTTCAGTGTCACCAATGATGGAGACGGGCAGGGACTCGGCGCTTCCTTTGTAGATGGGCTTCTTCTGGGAGTGGTCATCGCTGAAGAGAGGGAATGAAAGCAAGAGGTGAAATCAAGAGTAGTATTGGTGAAATCGACCTCCCAGCGCTTCGCAGTGCGGCGTTTGGGAAAATTGTGGAGTCCAGAAATGATAGGAGACTGCAAACTAGTCCTCTTCCAAAAAGCTGGTCAATTATATAAAAGGCGTCTCAAATCCGTTTTTTTTTTTTTTTTGCTTGCATGCAGGGATTTCTTAAGCAGTGTGTGGACTGTGCGACTTCTCAGATGTGTCTTTGCACCACACTGCTTGCTTTTACAGACACATTTATAAAAACAAAAAAAAAGAACAAACCATTGCCACAGGGCCATACGTGAGTTCTCCACTTTTGAGAGACGACGGCACGCTTTTCGCCCACACCCTGGCAAGGTTAATAATAATAATAATAATAATAATAATAATAATAATAATTAATTGCATTTATATAGCGCTTTACAAGATACTCAAAGCGCTGACATAGTGTGTGTGTGTGGGGGGGGATATGACACCTCATCCGCTACCATCCGCTTTAATGAGCAAAGTCACGCCGGGTCACACTGCACATTAACATGCAGTGCGCATCGGGCGCCGGTGGAAAAATGGCTGTAATGTTTCCGATCTGCACAGAAATTAACCTGGTGCCATTAGTCAAGGCAGCGGTCTGAGTGTAGAAACTGTACAAGACAGGAGTAGGGCTTAACCGGGAGGGCTTAACATACGCGTGCAGCCGGCCAGCACCGCGGAGAGAGACGGCACTGTTTGGCTGGTGATTATTCTGCCTTATTATGCTTTAAAACTTCAAATAAGCAGGTCTACTGATGTGCACAATGGCCCAATGCAAATGAAGCCATGTTCATACATGCATACAGCTAAGCACTTATATGCACACACACACACACACACACACACACACACACACACACACACACACACACACACACACACACACACACACACACACACACACACACACACACACACACACACACACACACACGAGGAAAGGCCTTGATTCCATGAGCGAAGTCAAAGTGAAATATTGCAGCCTTAGCCGTATAATATATAAACTAAACTGCAGAATGAGATTGCTACTGAAGGAGAGCAAACCGAGGAAGTGAGTGCAGATAAAGCACCATAAAAAAAAACACACAGACACACACACACACCATCACACATGCATAACACACAACACCCACACCCAATCACACATGCATAACACACAGACACAACAGTCACACGTACACATAAGACGCAATCACACACAACAAGAATTGCGGCGCACAAACAACCTTGGATTCCACAAGTCTGATGTAATAGCACTAAATTATTCGATTATGATTATTTGTAAATAAAATGATATATCATCATTCGCATCATCATTATATCATATCGCATATCATATCTCACATCACGTATCATATCGCCTATGTTATTATAATGTTGCGATGGTGACGTATCATAATAAGATAGGAGATAGGATACATCATGACTGATCACCACAGTACCATGATGCAAACACAGTGTTCTTACATGGGTCCCTTGGCTTGCTTGGCATGCTGGGCCCTGCGGAACAGGAACACGCTGATGGTCAGGATGAGCACCAGGAGAGTGGCCGCCGCCGCCGCCGTCCCCAGCACGACGCGTCCATTGGTGGTCTCGTACCAGTAGGAGTCCTCTGTGGAACAGACACCAAGGGCCACATTCAGACTCGTGTTCATTACGAAACGGCTCATGAAAAAAGAAGGTAGTGTTTTTTGCACGTGGTCGGTTTGTGAATTGATTCCACTGTGTGTTTGATACGACTGGAGACGTTATGACGGTTGCCCTTGGCTCTCGTTTCTGCTGACCAAACAACGGTAAAATTCAATTGGAAGCCTGCGTAAGGGATTTGGGTGGCTGTTAAAAGGCCTCGTTCAGAGGCGAGGACGGCTCTCTGAGGGAGCGGGAATCACACACAATTGCAACACAACAGGACAACAAAGTGATAAAAAACTGAAAAACAACACAAAAGGAAAATATGTTTATGGAGGTGAGAAGAAGTTTTACCCAAAGCACAGACAAACATACACAATATTCTGTTCTGTTGCTTCCTGCTACTTTCTGTATTGCACCGACATTTCAAAAAAGGTTTTAATAAATCATTCATGAAACACAAAACTTGCCTACGCGTATAAAGCCAAGATCAAGTACATGCAAAGTTCCCATATACAATACCAGCAGAAATAAGTGCATGTTCACAAACAACCAGGCCCAGATCCTGGTCCTAACGGCTCTGTAGAACTTGCCTAGCAAGTTATCACGGTGCTGTTGCACAGAAGGAGCACGAAGGACATTTAAACATTTGCCTATGCAATAACTCCCCAGCAAGTAAGTAGCTGTTAATTTCAAACCCTCGGTGTTCCTGATTTTCTAATTGGTGCGTGTGCCCCCAAGCGTGTATCCTAGTGGTCCAGTACAGCACTCGGATGACTTAATCACGGCACGTACCAGACGAAGAAATGTTCCCCATAATAAATAACGCACATCAAACACACCCGGCTGTCTTAATAGCATTTTTAGAGGCTGTGTAATTAGAGGGACCGCCATGGCGAGGCGGGTGAATTACACTAGGTGACGGCACGGCGTCTTTTTAAATCCTCCGGTCACCGATAGCTGATGAGGATGGATGGAGTGACAAGAATTGGATTAGCAGTAATGTTGTAATGGAATTAATTCCCCACTTAAGTACAAGCTTGGCATCTTGTCTGCTTCTCAGCCCGTTTCTTTGCTTGAGAAATGATTTGCTGCACAAATGGCTAACTGTGTCCAGGATTTCTACAGTTATATTTACCATTTATCTATTTGGTCATTCAGCAGTCTTTTATCCAATGTGATACATGTCATTGAGGAGCTGGTATGCCATGACTAATATAGTTTTCAGGTACAATAATTCTGAGACATTCTCAGGTACAAATATTTTAATCTGGGTTGAGCCAGAGGGAAGGCAAACATTTGATTTAAATGTTTTCCATCCAACTTTAACATAGAATACAGTAAAGTGTGGAGTATTCATTCCATTTCATCCTTGTTTCATCCCTCCTCCTGACATTGAACATCCATTCCAGTCCCACTGAAGACTTTCATCTCTATATCATTACACCATTTACTGCATGAAATATAATGTAATATTACTGCACTGCAGTATTTAAATTAACTCTACTGTAACTGTCTTAGAGAAATCGATGCCAACCATATTAACCCCATATATGATTAACTGAATCCAATGTGCTTACCCAATCATTGCACATTTGATTGCTTCTGCAATTGCCCTCGTACATGTTTTCTTGAGAAATACATTTGACTGTTAATGGGTAAAAACTGAAACTGCATGAAAAACAAAATCTTTATGGTTATTTCTTACATATTGTGGCCAAGCTGATGATATTGATCATTTCATTTCTTCGACTCAGTAATTTCCCTCAAGGCGTGGAGACTAACCACTCAAGATACAAAACAAGTGCAATACTAATGTTCTGGAAGGGGTGTTTTGGTGCTCTGCATTTTTTTCTTGCATGCGGGGTGATGGATACTTTTCAAGGCTTCTTAATACACGTAAAAAATAATATTCATCATGTTAGATAATGGATCTCCATCTTCTGTTAATGTGAGTGGGTGCGTCAGTAAGTAAATTCACTGGGACCTATCACTTTCTAAGGCCATGGCTATGCCAGCTAAATATAAAAGACGCAAGTTTCCTTGTCCATTGTGGCCTTGCATCCGCACTAAGCCTAACCACTGAAAACAGAGTTTTTTAATATTTAGTCAATGAAGTGTGAACATGGCTTTGGTCAAGCCCTCTTATCTGCCCCTTCTTCACACGTCTCTTTTTGCCTACTTGGTCTTAGAAAGAGTCTCTTTGCCAGACTATGGGATTATGTATTAAGAGGTGTAGTAAAATGTGGGCATTTGGTCCATTCAGACTCTGATTAAATGCCAGACACACACACACACACACACACACACACCTTAACTTGTTATATATTATTATATTCTGTTATATTCCTGTCACATGGGGATATTAAGGATTTGTAATCTTTCAAAACGTAAACTGCTGCTATTGATGGTTCAAACCACAATGTCTACATGAGGAAGAGACCTAACCCCTACCTGCCCATTAGTGACATGCATTTCACTGTAAGTCGCTCGAGATAAAAGCAAAATGACAAATAAACAGTACATTTTAAAATGCGTCTCGTCACTTAGAGTGCTGCCAATACTTGTACTACTTTTACTCCTTTCACTGCCGCTCCTATGCGATGGGACGCAGTAGTAGGCCTACGTACCGGGCAGCACGGTGATGTCGATGGTCTTGCTGCTCCTGATGGAGCTCCATGTGGGGTGCATGGCCGTGCATGTGTACCGCCCTCCGTCAAGAGCTTGCAAGCTCCTCAAAGTGAGCTGAGAGGAGGCGACCATCCAGTCCTCCCCCTGGGCAGCAACGCAGAGACAGACACGACAGTGAGAGACTTCAACCAACACAATTGACATCAAATCTTTTTGGGAACAAAAAGCAGGAGAAGCTTAGAAGCTTTTTCCAATAATCTGCCGCCTGGAAGTGTTATGAATTGTACCAAATGAAACCAATTGTACTAGCCTGGGGGAACAGGCACTAAAGAAAGCATCGTAAAGGCATAGCCACAGAGGAAGAGGGCAAATGAGAAAAAGACAATGAGAGAAAGAGGAATAAGGTAGTGTGTCACACATACGAGCACACACCCACACACACATGAAAGTGCTTGTATGGGTGAGGACCCCTAGAGTCCCAACTGAAATGTATTTACCTGGGCCGTAATCCCAGTGACTGAACGTTACATCCGCATGAGTCAATAACCCAGATAACACCGTCATTAGCAGAGAGCTATACAGCAGCGGCACACTGTTAACACAACACGTAATGAGATGGCTAGGGAGCGTGATGTATTGTTGACACAGAAATAGCAGCACAATTATGGGATAGAGCTCGACATGGGAGACAACAAATAATAGGGCGAACACAAGGATAGGGGAAAAAAACGCAAACTAAAACACAAATGAGCAAGGAGGAGGACCTACTCGTTCATTTGTTTTTGTTTTTTGTTTTTTTGTGTGTGGAGGAGAGAGTGAAAAAAAAAAAGACCATGAAAATGATTTGGCGCCTGGGAGCTGAAGCCCCTGCCAAGAAAGTCCATTTCAATTTGAAGAATTAAGAGGATTTCCCATAAAGGCCAGGTCTGGCCAAAGCAGCATTTTGTATGCAAATCCACTGGCTCCTGATGCAGAGTGCCTCTCTGGCCTCCGTGGTGTTGTCATTACCGGGAGGGAGTGGGGCGGGGGGGGTGGTGGGGGGGGAGCCCGGTGTATGTCTGCAGTGTGTGTCCTGACAGGAAGTACTGTCCATCTTTAACGTGCCCGCAAAGGGAATTAACGGCTGGAGATTCACAAATCTATTATATACTGTAAACACACACACACACACACACACACACACACAATCAATTCGTCCTTTTTATTGAGAGGCTCTGTGTATGCACGTATACTAGCATTGGTGGATTGGTAGATTTATTGAGTGCCTAATGAGGGAAGATACTTCATTTTCAAGCAAAACCCTTACTGTACTGCTTATGACGGCACTACTTCATCATGAAGACAATGCCTAAGAGGCCAATGGATAGTTGCGCAGTCAAAAAGTGTGATCAATGTAAATTGCTCAATGAACTGATTTTGACTAATCGGTAGTTAACATTGACTCAACAAGGTGAATAACAAGTGGTGCAGTACTGTTTTGTAGCAAATAATATACACTAGTGACCGTTACAACAAGTGTTAGCTTTGATAAGGCCATAGATAAGATGTAATGCTGCCTTTCCACCACAGGGTGGCGGTATAACTTACCAACTTCTTATTCCACATGCCCGCTGTGACTTTTTACACTGCGGTCTTAATTTCCCCAGAGCACGTGTTTTCTTAGGTTTAGGAATAGCCTCAGTTGAATAATTCAATGACAATTAACCAAAACGTCAGATAAATCATTGGGAATCTTCCCACATAATTGTTTTCAGGTTGACTTGCTCTCGTCAAGACCTCATTAAACTTTTAATCCTGTCTAAGTGGTCTCCCTCGGCTAACTACCGAGCTCACAAGAGTCACACCAACCATCTGCTTGAATACAGAGCACAACAACAAAGACAGGTTGGACAACAACGTTTGGTGCCAGATAGACATGCAAGCACGGGAAATGAAAAGGTGGGGGAAATGGAGGGATGAGAGAGAGAAAGAGTAGCAAAACACATTAAAACAAAAAGGAAAAACAAGGGGACAGGAAAAAAACTGAACAATGCTTTGTGTATGCGTGTGTGTGTGTGTGTGTGTGTCCCTGCCGATTCCCGTCACTAGTCAGAGCCGGCCCTGGCCATGTGGCTGCCCTACTCGAGATATTATTTGGATGAGACCAATTTGCCGTGTGCATTTTAAGCTTTCTCCCCTCGACCCAGAAGCTTGTGAAGAAGAAACTCGCGTACGTTTTCGACCACGTCCACGTCATTTTTGGCAATTTAAGAGTGCATTTGTCTTCTCTGCTGCATACCGTATGCTTCACGACAACGACAGCTCTCTGACAACTTTGACTGTCAAATCTGATTTTCTGCCCTTCTAGACGCAAATACAAAGTTTATATGTTGTGCTGCTGAGGCTGCCCTTCTAGCTGCCTTACGTCATCCACCCGACTGACTAGCAAAAAAACATACAATATAAAAATGTATATATAATATCAAAATAACAAAATAATATTGCTGTTGTGGCTGCCCTCGCGAGCGCCACCTAGTGGCTACCCTACGCAGGTTGCGTCCCTCGCGTGCAGCGAAGGCCGGCTCTGTCCCTAGTTAATAACGCCGTGCATCTCACCTCTTTCTTCCAGTAGTACTCGGGGACCTCCGAGGACCTGCTGGAGCAGTCCATGACCACATCCTCCCCCTGCCGGACCGCCAGACGGGAACCCAGGAACCGGCCGAACCTGCCCTGATGCTTGATGGTCGGGGGTGCCACGACTGATTTGGGGAAGGGTCGGAAAAAGGATGATGCATTTGATCAATTAAGCTGTGTGCTAACCATGTAGGCAGTACGCCTCGTAGCTACCGAGGTTTCAGTGTGTGTGTGTGTGTGTGTGTGTGTGCGTGTGTGTGTGTCTTAACATGTCATGGCTGCATACCACAAATTATAAACAACTTGAGTATATTTCAGTCTAGAAGGCATGAATTTTGATACAAGCTCTGGGCTGGGCGATAATCAATAATAGTGATCAGAGGCTTCGTCTCGGTCTCTGGTGTGTGTGTGTGGGGGGCGGTGGGGGGGTTTGGTGTGACTAACGCTTGCTTTCCCTGTCTCGATAGAGAGGTGCTATGTTGTGACCGCAGTCTCTACCTCTTTCTCACGCTGTGCTCTACCTCTCTCTCCCCCCCCCCCCCCGTCTATCAAACCGCTTTGTGGTTTTGACTGAACTGCCACTGAGAAGACATGGGTGGTGGGGGGGAGCTATAAGTTTAGCAGTTACACTGTATACAGCGTACTAAACTAACTCTATAGGCCGGCTTTTCATATTAATAATGAAAAATGTCCCATCTGTGGGGGGGGGGGGGGGGGGGGGGGAATGTTTCGCGTCTGTGTCCGTATGCTTTTCTGTTTACGTTGTGTTGTGCTCTCCCACTGCTGCAGTGCATTACTGGTACCAATGCCTGTGATTACCTATAATGTGTTGTTCCTGTGACCTGCTGTGAGGAGAGTTGTGTCCACAACGCGAGAGTCTCTTTCCCCACCTGGCGCGTCCAAATGTTTGTTTTTTTTCCCTCTCAAAGGCAAACTGTGTTCCCATATTTTCTTCACATTCTTTGGTGCCTTTCTTTTTAAAATGGTGGAACCACAAACAAAACTAAGAATGAGGAAATTGAATGTTATATCCACATCCTGGTTGCGTGGGTTAGTTCTCCATTTGGTCCGCCCTCCAAATACAATTCAAAATAGAAAAACCTGGCCTCTAGTTAATAATGAACACTTCCTGGTTTGACTTACATTGCATTTTCAGGGTCATCCACTGGGAAGAGTCGTCTGGCGTCGTGGCGTTGTTGGAGACACAGGCGTAGACACCATTCCAAAAGGAGCTCATATGAGGTATAGTCAGCGAGTTGGCTAATGTCTCCTTCTCACTAACCATACACCAGAGAATTCCTGCGTTAAACCAGCGCGTATTACGCTAGTGTCGGGGAAGGAAAGAAAGAAAGAATATGCAGATAAGAGGCATTTGTTTTCAAATAATTACCTCTGGTGTCACGTGACACCTGAGGAACAACTTGTTTCACCATGAGCTTAATGTAAATAGCCCTATGTTAGGCTACAATATACCACAACCTTTACAGTTTTGTCCATTTAAATTGCCACATACAATATAAAATATTATCCTATATATCGTCATGGTAACAAATACATTTGTGCCAACATTGTATCAACATTTTCTGGATGTTATTGGACGGACGTGACTGGATAATATTACACAGCACTTTCATTTTCCAGCCAACACTTGTACAGCCAAAAGTGAATGTTTACAGTCAGACGGGGAAGTTAAAGTGTGATGTCTGGCCACAACACCTGATGGCTATCAGCTTGCTTACCAGCCAGCACCTCGTCACCGCGGACAACAATCATTTTCTTAATCATTTTTTTTTTTAAATTGTTTTTTAAATATTTGCTTGTAATACTACTAACTATGCATGTCAATCATGGCCTCATCCTCACCAGCCTCCTCAGGTGAAACTGGCTCAGGTCCACATCCGGCTCGGTGCTGTTGCACTGCAGGTGGACCTCGCCCCCCTCCAGGGGCTGCTCTCCGAGGTTCTGGACGTACAGGGTACCTGGGGGGGGGGGGGGGGGGGGGGCAGAAGTCATGTGAGCAGTCTATTGGCTGTCGCCGTTAGACATGAAAAACAGCCATTGTTATGCGCCACATGGAGGCGGAGACTGCGCTTAGGCAAATATGTCAACCTGCCTGTTCCTCTGGGCGGCTGGCGATTGGCCAGCACTCAAAAGCAAAAGGGAAAACTTCAAACAAACAAAAAAATTCCAACTTTATTTGAGTTTTTGCTTTTGATCAAAAGCACACAAAAAACAACATAGCGTAACGTGTTGTTCAGTGAAATCCAACAAAGAAAATACAAACAACACATTCACACGTCCTGCGTCACGTCGGCTATCAGCGAGGATCAGCATGTCACGTTATCATAGTCGTTATTACACATATTGTATTCGTTTCCATAATTGAAGGCCTGTCTAGTTATGCTGTAAATAAATAACAAAAAAAAGTGTATTCTGGCTGAAGACACGTGTTGTCGCCGTCTAAAGCAACAGCGGAGCACTTCGATTGAAATCTTCAAAAGGTAACCGACACAAAGTCGCTCAATGTGTAATTAATTAATTCCTCTAAGAGATCTACAGTCATATTTACCATAGTTGCCGTGGATGAGGGTGATCAGAAACAACAGCGCAACTTCCTTCATGGCTGCGATGTCCTCAGTGGCGGCTGTGATGTCCTCAGTGGTGGTGGTGCGCCTCCTGGTATTCGTTGCGATGTGGCCTCAAAGTGAGCGTGTTTTATTCACACAGGGTAGGGGGTGTGTCTTTCGCTTTTCCGTCGCTTGGTTTCTTTTTTAACAATGCATACAACGCGCAAACAAAACATCACCATTTCACAACCCCAGATGCACCTCCTGGCCCAAGTGCGTCACGCTAGACACGCCGCCTGGGCTTGTTTTGAAACTCCCCTTTCACTTCAAATGGATTTGAAGTGAACTTGGATGATGCGTTGGTGTTATGTCCCGTCACTAAAACGTGATATGCAAACCAAAACACGAAAACACAACGCAACTACAATTTCACAACACTAACGCTGTACAATAATAACACGCACCGTCGGTTAAACAGTGACGGCTGCTGAATTGCAGCGTTTCACTTTCAAGTTTGAAAAAAACGCGAACGCGGCGGCGGCGTGGCGCCAGGCGGCACCCGTAGCGCCCGAGCGCGCCTCCGACAACAACAGGAACCGGAAGTGCTGAAACACCACTACGACCAGTCCTTTCGTGCTAATGTCTGAAGTCGGTTCGGAGCATTTCGGTGGACCCGCTTATTGTTGTTGTCACCGCGACGACGTTTAAAACATGCATAGGTAGAGTTTGTGAATTGTGGTGAGTGTGAGGATGCATTGCGTGCAGTAGAGTAGCGAGCGGGTGGTTAGCGGACGGAGCCCAAGTTGGTATGTGGGGCTAACATAGCTGCTATTGTTTTTAGCACGTTATAACGCCACACTGAAGCTGCAGCACTCACTGGTTCACTGGACCACTCCGTTGCATTTTGCATGTGACCAGTCGCGTGTTTAAACGTGTGATTCGAGGTTTTTACTCAGCTAATGGCTAAGAGAATACCGTTATATCGGTGGTGGTCAATTTATATCTAGTCTTTGACTTGTATCACCACCAAAAGCAAGATTTGGCCAGTGCGCTACATTTGACCCAGCAGGGTGTATCCACTTATTAATGCATAGCGTTAGAAATCTATGGACGTTTTCTAATAGCCTGTTGTCCCTTTGTTATTTCCAGATACAGCCTTTTGAAGCGAGGATTTCGTTAATTTGGCTGATTTAGCCCCCCCCCCCGCCAGGCTTTGTCAGATTTGATTTGGACACCTACCACCCAAGAGTCATTCGTTTCCTTAGTGAAGTAACGACACACGTCTTGCCTGTGGCCGTCCAAGATGGCGAACAGCGCCGCCACCCCGGTGAAGGTCCTCGGGACGCCTGGTCCCGCGGGACGGGCCAGCCCAGAGGTGTCGCAGGTGGGTCTTACTGGTACCTCACTGTGTATTGTTGACCTCTATAGTAGAGAAAACACTGTAAACACTGTCTCTCTGTCTGTGTCTCTGTGTCTGTGTCTCTCTCTCATATATATATATATATATATATATATATATATATATATATATATATATATATGTGTGTGTAGCTATTGCAATGGGTTGAATGTAGATATTGACATGTCTGTCTTAGTGTGTTTTCGATGTCAGTGAATGTGTCCTACTTGATGACAGCGTGCGGTGGGAGCATGTCCAGTTCTCATTCCTTACAGTCGTTGAAGACTCACTGGTGACCTTTAAGCGTCACAACATTATGAAGAGAGTATATGAGTTATGTACAGTTAGGGCTGGGTGATACAGACACATGTCTAATCAATATAATTATGGGTAATTTTACACAATGTCGATAAACATCACAATATGCTTATGAATTCAAAATACCACTAAACAGTCTAACTGAGGGTCATTACATTAAAGTAGAACATTTAAAGTATGGTATTGGACTAAAACTAGTTTTCCTCATATGATTTGTCATTCATTCAGACTTTAAAATGATATGCTTATCATTTCATGATGATACAATACCATTTAAAGATGATAAACAAAAATATTCAAATATTGCCCATGCCCTATATGCAATGAATACACTCTGTTATGGTCATGTCATGCTGCCTTCTCTGTCCCTATTAGGTCCTCACTAAGAAGAAGCTGCAGGACCTGGTGAGAGAGATTGACCCCAACGAGCAGCTGGACGAGGACGTAGAGGAGGTTGGTGTCCGCTGTTATTCAAATTCACACAAGATGCAAAAAAGAACAATGCACATCAAACAAGAGAAGATAATATGAAAATAAGACATGGTATTTATGTATATTTTATTTTTGTTGGCCTATATATTATCACAGCATTTGATCTATTGCAGGTGGCAGCCTGCATGATGTTTTTTTTTTTTTTACATTCCCTACACATAGCGTTGGGAAATAGTGTCATTGTTCATGTAGCTACTTGACAAATTGGGTGGAAGCATTCATAATTAATTTCAGTCTTGTAAAATAAAATCTGAATATTGCATTACTTAAATTATTTTAGCAGTATTGCAATATTATAACCAAATCCTCAACCACACCATCATCAATCTAGCACATCACCGTATTGATACTAAATCCATTTATCACCCAGGTTCCACCGTCCATGTCTTGGTTACAACTGGCTGTCTTTTGGATACACGCTGTGTGTTAATCCCCCCCCTCCACACACACACTACTGTCCCCCTTCTGCAGATGCTGCTGCAGATCGCCGATGACTTCATCGAGAGTGTGGTGACAGCGGCATGCCAGCTGGCCCGCCACCGCAAGTCCAACACCCTGGAGGTGAAGGATGTCCAGCTACACCTGGGTAAGTGCCTACTGGCTGGCTTCCCTGACTGCTCGGTGGTAGAAGAGAAGCTTTAAATATGGTCCTAATGTGTGCTCATGTTAGACCACAGTAGACATTTAGCAGATGTGTGTACCCATTAAGCAGGGTACCCACAGAGGTATCAAAAGTATTTAAGTCTTAAATTCCAAAATGTCAATTAGAAGTCTTAAATATTATTTGCATAGGTCTTAAATATGTTTTAGGACTGTCGGGAGAGGAAAAATAATAAACCTCAAACCAATTTATGTCAAACTTTTATGTGTTTTATGTGAAATAGATATTTATTTGCCTTCCGCGGCATTCATGACCTGTGTGGACCACTGCAGTGGCACAATCACTTCATGCACATACAGAGGATGCTTTTGTTGTCAGACACGCAGCACTGCTGAGAAAAACTGACAGAATTTGAACAAATGACAACACAAATAAATGTTTACTTATAAAACATTCAATCTGTATTAAATTGTATTATAAGTGGTATTGAAGAGGTATTAAATAGTCTTATAGTTAACTGGTTGAAACGTGCAGATACCCTGTAGATATGTAATTAGGGGCAGGTGAGGGGTTGGCACCAATGTCCTCCAATGGTTAAGTTAGGAGAACAGAGCACACACTGTATTGCATGCACAAAGGTCCTTCCCACTGTGGTCACATAAAATGGTTTCATCAAGAACAACCAAGGCTCAAGACTTTGTTTTTTGATTGAAAACACTCACATGTGTTGGTCCAAGCAAGCTCAACATGTAGAGAATGGCATTAACACTGCCGAGGTGAGGGGGTTGGTTCCCACTGCGGCGACCCATTCTAGCAATGCATGCACTCAGTGTTGATTTTAAGACACTGGTTACAAGCGTCCAATATGATCCATATGACACATGATACAGATGACATTTGGTGGATGATTTGGATAGTGCAAGCGACCCATGCGTCCTATTGAGAAGAGAAGCTGCGTGGCGGACGGTCGGGTGACTGACGATGGTTGTGTTTCTCTGCCAGAACGCCAGTGGAACATGTGGATCCCTGGCTACGGTTCAGAAGAGATTCGGCCATTCAAGAAGGCCTGCACCACAGAGGCACATAAACAGGTCAGTGTGTGTGTGGATGTCTCTCTGTGTGAAGCCCACAATAACGGGAGAGTTTTGTACCAAATATGTTCAGGTGTTAAGTTGTGCTGTCTCTGAAGCTGGCCAGTAAACAGATTTTATTTTCTCCATTGTTGCCAAGTTCACAAGATGGTAAATCATAACCAGCAGTTGTTTTGCAATTTTTATTATCTTATAATATTTACATTAATAGTGTAGTTAATGGAACATGTGGGGGGTCTTTCACAGGTTAGACTTAAAGACATTTCATATTTTTATTTTTATAATGCATATAATGCAATAATAATTTCAGTATTTTGAAAAGGTATTCTGCTTCAGGTATCGGCTCTAGATAGATGTGTCTACTTGTGTTAATGTAGCACTTTTCAGCTGTGTTTCACTCTCATTTCAGAGGATGGCACTGATCCGCAAGACAACCAAAAAGTAATACGACCGCTCAACTACACTCTGCTCATCCACCGGGATCTTTCTCATGTTTTCCTTGTTCTCAACTTGGCTCGTCCACAAAGGATAAATTCGATCATTTCGGGAGACAATAAAATAAGGGTATGGGTTGTGAATGAAGATGATTGAACAGCGAGTGTAACATAAAATAAGATGGTTGGACAAGGAGTTTAACATACTATAAGATGATTGGACACAGGGGTAACATACAATTAGATGATTGGATAGCTAGGGTAACGGGTATACTGTAAGATGGGAGGGTAAGGGGTAAATAGGTTTTTTCTTCACCCGCATTTGTTTTTCTCTTAATGTTTAGTTGTCTTGCCAGTACCTTCAAAATCCCATTCTTTAGTTTGGCATATTATTTTTTTCATTGAGTACACATGTATGGGATGGTGTGTTTTTTTAGTACTACGACTACTGTTGCATTCATGATGTTTTGATATTGTTAAGTGTAAAGAGGCCCGGTTTCCTTGAGTGGAAAAAAACAATCTTGCTGTTGAAAGTATTTTACCAGTAACGGATTATTCAAAATATTTGTAACCTAATTGTGGTTTTGGCTAATCTCCACTGTTGTCCCACGTCATTGAAAACCCAAATGTTTTTTAGTTTTCTTTTTGATTGTCAAAATATTGCGTCATTAAAAAATATTTTTTTTTGTGTACATGTGTTTGCGAATGTTTTTGAACGTAGCTTCATTAGGATACAAAAAAGTCACACATCTGGAATTAAGTAATTGTCAGTGATTAATTTATATTCATCGACATAGGCTAACTGACCCAGTTAAGCCATAAGAATCCTGATTGATCGATTACATTAGTCATTTGATTTTCTTTGTACGGTAGTTTTTCTTAAAACTTGTCTTGGTTTTTATTTAACTAATAAAAACAAGATGTACACATCAGTGTGTGTCACAATGCTGTCACCACTACAAAAAAAACGCCCGTGTTCGCTGGAATAGGACGATCAACGACGCGGAAGAGTCTAGTCGGCGACGAGCTCGGGCTCGCGCTGCGGCGTTACACAACCGGCGTCTTCAAAGTTCTTGCGGCTGAGGATGCTTCTCGAACCTATTCGAAAAAGAGAAAAGGTCCGCGCGCGTTTCGACGCCGCCTTCACCCGCAGCACTTCTTCTCGCGCTTGCTGCCGTCGGCGGCCCGCGCGGCGGCGGCGGCGGCGGCTCCGTCCCTCTGCAGCGTCAGACCCTGCGGAGCGGTGCACTTGACGCCGTCCCAGCCCTCGCGCAGCTCCACCTCCCCGCTGAGCAGACCCCCGTAGATCTTCCGGCTCAGCGCCTCGAACGCCTCTTGGACGTTGCAGCCCGTCTTGGCCGACGCCTCCACGTAGGGTATCCCCATGCGGCTCGCCAGCTTCTCCGCCTCCTCCCGGCTGACCGCCCTCACGCCGGGCTCGTCCTTCTCCCGGTCGCTCTTGTGGCCCAGCAGCAGGAACGTCACCCGGTGCGGCTGGACGCGCTCGCACACCTCGGCGTGCCAGTCCTTGACGTGGTCGAACGACGCGCGGTTGGTCAGGTCGAACACCAGCAGGCCGCCGACGGAGTTGCGGTAGTAGGAGCGCGTCACCGACCTGGGAGAGGAAGTAGATGGATGTTAGGCTATGAAATAAAAACCTTGTATCGTCTCGCAAACGCCTACCAAACGAGTAGGCTACGTTGGACACGTACATTACATAGACCTGTATATGGGGGATGAGAACAGCGGGAGTTCAAGGGCGTCAGGGGGGGGCTGGGTTGGCGGCCGCCCCCGAGCCCGGGTCTCTAGGGGCCCGGCTGTGGATGATTTTCGCGAAACCCCCCCCCCGTCGACAATCACGCACCCGCCCCCCGCCCCCGTCGACAATCGCGCCCCCCCCCCCCCGTCGACAATCGCGCACCCGCACCCCCCCCCCGTCGACAAACGCGTACCGTAAAGGGCCCGGTCATTTGCCACGCCCCCCGGCCCGCCTCTGACTTGTTCCGCTACTGTAGGCCTATATATAGGCTAATAGATCTATTCACTATTCACTATTTTATGGAGCGGGTTATAACAACCTTTTTAAGAGGGAGGCTATAGTGTAACTGTAACGGCTAGTGTGTTCAACTCCCAGGCAGAAGGTGTTAGGTTCACTCCGGATGCGATGTCCTCATGTGATCCTTGAGCAAGACGCCTAACCCCTAACTGCTCCTTCTCATGACGTCTCTTAGTTCACCGCAGGTCGCTTTGGATAAACGTGTCTGCGAAGAAGTCGCTCGTTAGTAAACGCCCTCGCTGCTCCCAAACCCTATAGTCTCAAATGCAGAGCTACGAGCACTGGCGTAACAACATGATATAGGCCCCGGTGCAAAGAATGGTTTTGGGCCCCCGCGGTTGTTGACCGGGGGTGTGCTGCGCGATTGTTGACGGGGGGGAGATGCTGCGCGATTGTTGACGGGGGGGGGGGTCGATAGTTACGCCAGTGTGGGTACTACGAGGCCTTCCATTGCATTAACCAAGTAAGCAGACACTTGGATCATGTAGCCTAATGATTTCTCAAGTGTGTCAGTGACAGGAAAAATGACTGAGCATGAGTCAAGAGGACACACACATCAACACACAGATGTGTGAAGATGAGCAGACAACTGGGAGACGACCATACTGTATATACGACAGGTGAAAACATAACATAATAACATATACTGTACCTTCTATAGTTTACATTTGTAATGCTTCCATGATCATACAAAAACAGCATCGATATTTTCTAGACTTCCCTGGCCGCCTTTCCGAATGACTCACAAAGGATTGTCTGGCGGTGGAACCCGCTCTGCGAGAGTACGGTCCCAATAACGGCTACAACTGACTAACTGACGTGATCTTTAATGATGTCAAATAGGAGGAGAATTGTGTCTGATCGCTAATTGCGTCTGTGGGGAGCTCTCGATGAGAAACCCGTCAACGTTGAGCGAGAGAGAGAGAGCTGCCGAGTCAACAAGTTGTCCCGCGGCGACGCCGGAGAGATTGGAAAATGGAATTAATTGTCCTCGATGGACTTTAGGAATAATAGCGAACTTGATTAATCGCTCCTAAAGTTACGCGGCGTGTGTGTGTACGTGTGGAATTACGCGGAGCGGAGGTTGTATGCAAATGACGCGCAACCCTGATTGTTCAAAGCAGTGCCGTTTCTAGCTGTTTGGGGGCCCTGTGCGAGATACAATTTTGGGGCCCCTATTTTGTCACGGCCGACCGGGGGTGGGGGGTTATGATCCCACCCCGGGTGGGTTATGATCGCGCACGCACCTCCCCCCCCGGGAGGTGCGTGCGCAATCATAACCCACCCGGACCTAGGGCCGACGGGGGGGGGCCTATGCAGCCGCATAGTCCGCATATAGCTAGAAACGGCCCTGGTTCAAAGTCAAACTGTGATGTGCGCTCGATGTACGAGAGTGCTGACAGCTCTACTTGTCTACCGGTGTGGTGAACCGGTGTGGCAGGCTGTCTGCACACAGACACACACACACACACACACTTTTAAGCGAATTGTGGCACATTTCTTTGAGACGTATGACGTTAATGAGCGGATGGGGATTAGGCCGCATCTTTCTGAAGGATGCCTTTAGGGAGACTGAAGACGATTGGGTTTCAAACCCACAACCATCAGGCTGGGGAGTCCAACACGATAACCGCTAGGCTCTTCTTTTGTGTCTGTGAATTGTGCAGCCGTATTTCAAACACAGGAAAAAGGCCGCTTCTAGGTCCACTACATACATCCCAATCAATCAACCGGTAACCCTGTCTGTCTGTCTGTCTGTCTGTCAGTCATGATAATACAGCTGGATGAGTCGACGTGAGTGCGTTGTCGTCTTGCCTGAAGCGCTCCTGGCCGGCCGTGTCCCAGAACTGCAGTTTGATGCGGACCCCGGGCTCCACTTCCAGGAAGTGGACGTAGAAGTCAACGCCCACCGTCTGGTTGATGGTCTCCAGGAAGGCGTCCTCCGTGTAGCGCTTGAGCAGCGAGGACTTCCCCACCGTGGAGTCCCCCAGCATGATGATCCTGAACTGGTACTGCCACAGGGACAGGTCCATGTCTGGCCGCTTGTACAGTACAGCAGGAGGGGGGTTCAACACATGAAAAACAAATCAACTACAGATATGGAGAGGCTGCAGCTCTTCAACCGCCCCCCCCCCCCCCCCCGCCCCCCCCCCCCCAAAAAAAAAGAAATAACAAAACAACCTAAAAGGTAGCAACAAAAAAACGTGTCTTCAGTGTTTGGAGATCAAACCAGGGGAAAACAGGAAGGACGAGGAATGGTGGACGAGATCAGCAACAACAACGATGCTTGCGTTCAGGTTCTGGAGATCCAGATCCAGTTTCTCTTCCCTTGTGGGGGAGGAGAGAGGAGGAGGAGGAGGAGAGGGGAGGAGGTGGGGAGAGGAAGTGGTTGGTGAAGGCAGGTGGGCGGGAAGGAGGAGCGGGAGCCCAGGAACAGGTTCCCACAGGCTTGGCTCCCTATCTGCACACGGATGAGGAAGAGGCAGAGCCGAGGGCCAGCGGTCCGGTCATAAATCTGCAGTAGATCAGATCACCGTCTCTTCCCTCTCTCTCCCCCTCGTACAGCGACAACACAGTCGGTCCGGGTCTCCGGAATCCCCTCTCTTTCTCCCTCTGTGAGATGATGCCACTGTTTCCTGGCTCTTTGGATCCACCAAGCCTTCCAAAAGAGTTTTAAAAGGACTCATCAAAAGGTGTTGCCTTCCAGTCCTCTGCCTCCCCGAGTCCCATCCCAGTTTGGTCTCGACTGTGGCGGCTGCTGCCTTGTCCACGCTCGCGCAGCAGTGGGAGTGGTGTGCACGGCGAAAAAGGGGTGCGGGCATACAAAGTTTGCCTGCCTTGCCTGTTGATACATGCAAAAGGGAGGGGCGAGAGGTGGGAGGGGTATATAAGGGGCTGTCAGATGGAGAGGAAGTTCAAAGTGTGAGCCACAAGTCAGCACATTTATTTCACCATATCAAGCCCAGCCTTGATTTCCTGTTGTAACCCTCTCTCATATATATATATATATATATATATATATATATATATATATATACACACACATACACATGTATACTGTATATACATATACACATACATGCATACATACACACATATATGTATGTATATATATATGTATATGAGAGCGAGAGAGACGCACAGACGAAACAGAAGTCGTCTTCACATTTATTTCACCTTCCTCGACTTCCCCCCCAAACACAAACACACACACACATGGCGTGTGTGTGTGCACGTATTTGCCCATGAATGATTCTACAGTGAGTCATAGGACTGGGTGGCGACTCCATTCCTGCGCAGCTTGGTAAACACTGAGAAAAGGAAGCCGGCAACAATACTTGTTGTTCGGGACCCCTGGGGAACCACAGGGAAAGTGGCTGGGGTCTGTTCTATTCCTGGCTTGGGGGTTTACTGAGGAGTGGTCGGTTATATTGTGTATCTAAATTGTTTAGAGTCAAGGCTACGCTGAACTCAGCTCTTGCTTGGGAAGGGACAGCACTAATAAAAAAAAAATAATGGTGGCAAATGAGAGCAAAGTGACACACTTCAAAATAGACCGCGACTGGACAGTTGTTTAAAAAGCAGAACCGTCTTACTTTGTGGTAGTTCTGCAAGAGACATGTGATTGGGGCGGCTGGCATCAGGGTATTTGCCGACACGTACCCTGTTGGCCAACTAATGAGATCACGACGCGCTACTGTTTAGACGCTCTCCCTATCAGCTGTGTTTTCAGTTCCATTATCTCAAGTGATGCTTTTCACCTTTCACAAGGCAGATATTGACTCCACGGTTTTATTGCCTGTGCTGAGTCACATGGGAATTTGGGTTGAAGGACTTTGAATGCATCAATATTACGTGTTAAGGTTAATCAGGTCCACTTCATGTCATGTGACTTCTGTCAATACATTCTGCAACAGTGTGAAGCACTGGATCGCAATGTTTATTTTAATTGGAATTATGTTGAATGTAAAAATCAATCTGGAGATACAAAAAAAAATTGGCAAAATGAATACAAACAAAATAGAGAAAACTGTTTACCAATTTAATTCCACAATGAAAGTTATAACTTTTCATATACATCAACGCGCACACACACACGCCATGCATTGCAGTGTGCAAGTGATGTCTTAGTGTCAAGTCTCCCGTTAGTTTAAAACCCCCATTATATAAATAGACAGAAAGTGTCATCTTCACGCATTATAAAAGGCAAACTGTTAACAGAACATGTAAATGGGGGCTAAAATGAAGTCATTTGAGGTGCATATGCATCACATTTTACCAGACTGTAGAAATGTTTTAGTTGCATTTCACATGAAAATGGGGTAATATGAAGTCAACACAGCCATGTGTGTCCATTTAAATGTCCAAATAATACATAATAGAATACTAAAATATTACTGCTAGAACATTGGTGTCCTGTACCCACTTAAAACACATTACATTATTTCCATATAATTTAACCTGAGCATATTCCATGATAAAATACATACATGTGCAATGACTATGAATTCCACCTTTCCTGTAATGTATTCAGCCCTACTCATCAACATAAGTCCATTGTGTTCAAAGGAAACATTTTCCTAATTTCCCCATAACATTGACATGTTAATTCTACAGCATTTGCATTTTACTGCAACTCAGAAAAACACTCAGAGTTCATTGCCACAGCTCCCCAAGGCAGGATAAAATATTCACCATATTGCCATCTGTCGACATGTCCAAACGTCTATAAAAACAGCTTGGTGTTGCTGCGTCAGTGCGTAAGGGACCTCTTTTTTTGGTACAGTATTCTCGTTCGCCCCTAAAATCTTTGTGAGGCATGCGAGCCGGATGAGTGGCAGCTCTTTTGACCAATGAGCTACAGGGCAATTAGGTACAAAGGCAGACAATGTTTGGGATGCGAGACAGAGTGGACCAAGCCCTCCCGTCTGTGATGAAGAAGATGGGAGTGCTTGTGTTGTGCCTAGGACAGAGAGGGGTACTTCAGGTCAGACATCTCCAAATCCGGAGAGCTGCCGCCACTGCGGTCGCTGTAAGTGTCCCTGCAATACAAATCGAACACACACACACACACACACACACACACACACACACACACACACACACACACACACACACACACACACACACACACACTCAATAGAGAGAAAAAAAACATTTCCCTTCCTATGGCAAGGCTATTTTGATGAAGTACGAGTCATATAAGGCAATAGAGAGCGGGGGTCTACTTTAAGACTGAGATTAATAGATAAGGGCTGCGACGATTAATCGATGAATCAATTAGCCGATCGACAGAAAAGTAACGTAATCAAATTATTTGTGATTAATCGTTTCGGTCATTCATCAAGTATAAATACCAAACATTTGCTGCTTCAGAAATTAAAATGTTTGGTTCATTCATCATCATAAATTAATACTTTAGTTTTTCTTGGCTGCTTGTCAGATAAAGCAAGCACATGTAAGACATCACTTTGGACTCTGGTAATTTGTGATGTCATTTGTTATCATTTATGACAATTTCTAGACTAAATGATTAATCAGGGGAAAAAATCTTTAGATTAATCGACTATGAAAATATTGGTTAGTTGCAGGGCAGAGGACCGTGTGTTACCGTGGGGACAGGCGACAGCCCTTCAGCAGGTAGCTCTGCAGCTTCCCCGCGGCCGCCAGCAGCAGACCGAAGTAGGGAGGAGACGGCTTGATGGGCCTGGAGGTGAACTCTGGATGGTACTGCACACCCACAAAGTAGCCATGATCTGAAGAGGCGCACACACACACACGCACACACACGCACACACATGCACAACCAATTAAAATACATAAAGAGTTTTATTCAGAAGGGATATTAGAAATAACGTGTTGGAGGGAAGCCAAGTCTAATGTTCCAGGTGAAAGTCAAGGTGAGTGTTAATGCGATGGACAGACCAGCTCGGGGGAAAGGAGGGGGGTCTGTCCAGGGGGAGTCGGGTAGGCTGCCAGCTCAATATCCCCCCCTACTGCTTTGTATTGCATCCTATTAGTGGCATTACCTCACTGTTATCATTAATGATAGCAAATAGGTTACATTTTTGAGCTCTGGCGAAAATGGTTGTTGTAAAGTTTTTAATACAAACTGTCCCCTGCCCGGCATAAACAATTACTTTGTGATGGTTATTCCCCAGTCCTGAAAATATTATACCTACAAATGTATTATCCACCCATGGTTCAATTAACCCGGACAACATTTCTCTCTAAAAATGTAAGAGAAAGAAAAGAACATAGCACATTTTGAACAAAAGGGACGGATGCAGTGGAAACAGGGTCCAAAATTAACTTTTAGAATTGTGTCTTTTTGCCTGCCTGAAAAAATATACCGGCCAAACAATTGTGTTACTATGTAACCCTGATTTTTTTAACCTGCCAAATGTCAAATCCATCAGCCATTGGCTGGTGGCAGGTATTCATTTTAGAACCTAAGTGAAAATTGTACATAAAGTTCTTACTAAAACTGAACTTCGGTTTGTTTTGTTGAACCATGCAAGAGTCAGCATGTAAATATGCATGTGTGAATTTGAGCGTGTCAGAGTGAAGCCCATTAAATGATCAAACTCACCCTCTAACTCAATGATCTCCATCCTTTCTCCTTCCACGTCCTGACCGACAAACTGAAGGCCCTTCTCCTCAAAGTGTTGCTTGAGATCCGGGTTCACCTAACACACGTTGACATTTAGAGCCACCTCCCAAACATGTCCAGGGTGGAGCGTGTGTGTACATACTAAATTCCAGCTAAAAATATCATTTGTTTTTGAGTATTTAATGTGTACTCAACAGGTTAGACCCAACTAACCCCAATAGTCTCTTGTAGTTAGATTTGTCATACTTTGTGCAATTATTAGCATACCTTAATTTTATGTTCTTGTGGCAAACAATATATATGTTAATGTGACAAAAATCAATTTGAGAATAATCGCTCTTACCTCAAATCTGTGTCTGTGTCTCTCATCAACAAATTCAACATCACCATACAGCTTTCCTAGAACAAATGATTAGAAGAATAATTAGAAATGCTACAATCTCGGCAGGATCAAAAGGCAGAAGCCTCCGGATGCACCAAAACAACATCCAACATATCCAACTATCCGATCAAACTGGGAAGATTTCATCTATGAACAAGCCATTTACCATTTAGGCATTCAGCAGCCACCTACAGTGAACTTGAGATACACGTGCCATTGGGGATGGAAACCCAGTACCTTTGGGCTGGGAGTCGAACACCCTAGCCACTACACTGCCCTCTGCTGCCCACACGAGCAGCACTCATTTCCCGAGCAACACTCATATCCCGGACTGTAACAAGTCTGTGATGCAGTGGATCACAAAATTATGGCGTTATGTGGGGCAGCAGAGTGTAGTGGCGAGACTGCCAGCGAAAGGTTGTGCGTTCGAACCTGAAGTCTACCTGTGGAGACATCCTTAACCCCTACCTGCTCATTAATGACATCTCTTGATGTCAACTACTGTGGAAGTGGACCATCTGAGAGACTCTGATCATCAGTGCATCAGTGCTACTATTACGCATGCGTTTAAATGCAACTCCCGGACGCCTCTCACTCATGACGCTGTTGCTGGACTTGAAGATGGTCCTCCTCTTGCCCAGCCTCATGGTCCCGCCCATCTGCTCCGGGTTGTGCTCCGGCATTTCAATCACCTGGTGACACACAGGATGTGGAAAAAGGTCACGCAAAAAACCACAACCCCCCAAAAAAACACAGAGGACGACGATGATGTCACCATGGCTGGTGTATGTGTGGCCAATAGTCAGAATATATTCACTTACCACCGGATGCTTGGACTCGGGGTCGAACTCGGTGGAGTTGGCGTCTGAAAACGTACGAGGCGCACAAAATGTATAACTTAAGACAAACGGTCGACACAACAAATGCTTTCAACAAACACTAATGATGCAATAGTATGCAGAATCGACCCACTCAGGTCGGTGAAATAAGAGCCAAGAGTGTCAAAATGAATGAGTGTCTCACCCGGCCAGCCGAGAACATTGCGGGCGAACTCGCACACTGCCAGCTGCATGCCCAAACAGACCCCTGTTGAGAACCAGAGACACACACACACACACACGCACATGAACACCTGAGGCGAGCCTGAGCGACCTCCCTCCACTTGTGAAATAATGCATGTTGTTGCAGGGATTGTGGAGCTGCTCACGTGGATTTGCTCGGTTTATTTCCACAACTGGTTTGTTGGAGTTTGTACAACTTTATTGATATGCATCATCGCTCACGGAAATGTTGTGGTCTTAGGTGATGGGGTTTAACGTTTTGAGAAATGTAGTTTGTCAAATGTTCTCCCTACTTTCCAAAATGTAGTTCTGCTGGCTGTATGTGTGAGTGTGGTTTATTTGTGTTAACACCAGCCTTAATCCTTAAGTCTGGAATTGTTTTCTGCAGGCTGTCCGTTTGACCACTAGATGGAGCCAGTAGGCCATCTTGGGCTCCATGGGAATAGTAATGTCTTGCGTAACATAAGTGTGTACATAAGTCTATATGTACATACACA
Organism: Merluccius polli; assembly: GCA_030340625.1. Taxonomy (NCBI): domain Eukaryota; kingdom Metazoa; phylum Chordata; class Actinopteri; order Gadiformes; family Merlucciidae; genus Merluccius; species Merluccius polli. The sequence goes on from JAOPHQ010004883.1 coordinate 47,335, forward strand.
ATGGTGTGTGTGTGTGTGTGTGTGTGTGTGTGTTACAGTCTTAGTTATCACCTTTGTTTTTTTAATAATTGGATTTTGTATTTTAGTCCTAGGAAGATACAACTCGGGGAGTGAGTAGTCCTGGGGTGATAGTAGAAAAAAATCCTGAGCCTGAACTTTTTTTTTCTGGGAGGTAAGCTAAGCCAAGATATATGCCCTGATCAACATAACTGTCAAGCGGGATCCAGGGGTATGCTCCCCTGGAAGAACATTTGGATAAATAGTCCCTTAAATGATAGATTCTGGTGAATTTTGTGGAAATAAATTGACAACATTCAGGCATGAGATGAACAAACCAAATATAAGCCTATATTACAGTAGCATCTTTGTGTAGAGCACCAGAGCTCTTGGGACACTGGGCCTGGTAGGCCTGTTCAGTAATCCATCCCTGCTAATACATTTCATCATGTAAATATGAGCATTCCTTCCAGGTGATGTGACCTATTGGCTCAAAATCAGTGTAGGATCATACTTGTTTTATGAGACACAACTCTTACTTTCTTTTTGTTTCTTTAAAAAAAAAAAATCAAATCTTAACATTCTTCATATTTTTTAAATAAACGTTTAATACATTTAATACCCACGTTTTATTTTGAAAACCGGAAGTTTCCACACGCTGCAGTAAGCTAGCGCTGACTTTCCCAGTTGTTTCAAAGTATTTGCCATAAAGTCGGCAATAAGGGCGCACTTGAAAATGTTGGAGCGGCTGGCTTGACTACGCAAAACCGAGAGACGGCTGGCTTGACCGCAGTCCGGTGCGTGTGGATGTGCAGCTCCTCCGGCGGAGCGGTTCATGTTAATAGCGGAGTCCGGGAGGGTTCACCTTCACAGACGTAGTTACCAGGGATGTGTGACTATCGTCTTAAACAATACAAAAGTGTTTTTTAAAGTTAAGATATTAGATATTCAACCGATATTCACGCTCCGAATTACAGCGATCAGACACGGCGAACTAAAGCCGCGATCACCGGTATGAGTCCCGTGTGTCTAGCGGTGTCTACCTGCCCAGGTGTCTACCTGCCCAGGTGTCTACCTGCCCAGGTGTATTGGTCAGTATTTCTGCAGCGATTAGTTAAATCAGGGCTTGTTGCGACCACGGATGTATTTGGTTTGCGATGCTCATGCCTTGTTATTTTTATGTTTTACTTTTTGCTCGACTAATGAAAACGTATTCGACTAAGCCTCCGTCGATCGACTAAGCCGACTATTAGGGGGCAGCCAACTTACAGCTTACTTACTTATATGGACCATTAGTTATATTTTCAATTTATTTACAGAGCAATCCCTGCAAAGTTTTTAGGTAATAACTATAGAAGAGAGGGGGGCGTGGCATCACGATGGTGGCTCTCCATCGTGATGTCAGTCAGCCATTACGATGGACGATGAACGCGAACCTGAACATTTTTCACACACACGTCGGTACGCCGGAATTCCGGCATGGTGCCGGAACGCCATCAGCCCTGGTAGTCCCTTCTTACCGAGGAATGGCTTCTTCTTCTCCCGAGCCCATTTGATAGCATGGATCTTTCCCTCGGTTCCTCGCACACCAAAGCCTCCTGGCACCAACACACCACTGTGGACACAACACACCAGGAATTTAGTCAGGTGGAAAGGGGCTAGGGAAGGTTAAACAAAACCATCATCTGGGTTTCTCTTCAGCCAGTAACTATTACAGGATGAATAAACAAAACAATTGTATTTTTGTTGACAGCATAGGATAGTTGGCTACATCATTTATGAAGTGATGCCTCTATATCTTAAATGTGTTGTCGGGGCAGGATAGTGTAGTGGCTACGGTGTTGCGGTACTGGGTTTGATCACCAATGACCACAGCCTAACCTGTAAGCATCCTTGAGCTAGATGCCCCGCCCCTTACCTGCTCCGTAATGACATTCCTCTGAATTCACAAGTATCTTTAGATAAACACATCTGCTAGAACACTTAATGGAACATTTCCCTTGTTTCCCTGCATGTGGATGCAAGTTTCTGAATGAAACCTATAGGAAGCAGTGTTGTTCTTTTTAATGGGTGCTTTTGAATTAACCTCTTTAAAAAGAGAGCAGGGTGTCTACTGCTAGTGAGCCGGGGTCAGTGCCAGACTCACTCAGCACTGCAGAGTTTCTGCCAGGCGTCGTGATATTTGACCGGCTCCTCCTGCAGAGTCATGGCCTCCAGGTCTGCTGAGTCAATGTACTGCAACACAGATTAAAACACACTTAATGGTGGGGCAGGTAGCACACTCCATTAACACAGGGTTCGCTGCATATACAAATACATTACAAACGTTACCACCGAGCAGCATATGGTTTCGGAGTCACGGATCACATAACAATTCAAACCAAACCTGTATTTGCTGTCGGTTTACTTATGGGTGCGTTTGTTTAACCATAACAAGGGGGTCACTTCACCCTAAATACAGATGTATACATTTCTCCACTTTCTCTGCCCTAGTGCCATCTATTCATCCAGAATTGTTGTATAGTTCAAACAGTTTTTCAGCTGAAGACATTTGCAAAGCCTAGGAGTGTAAAGGTTAGGGATACGGCTGTTGCGGTGAAGGAAATTTCCCCTTCGGTGATTTAGGTGGCTCAACCGGTATTACCACCAATGGGGTGGGGGGAGGGGGTTAGCAGACGGCTACAACTCCTGCGACTTGCATCATTGCAGTCGGCTCTCATGTAGCGAATGTGTTCCACATTGCAGCAGTTAAACTGTTAGGTAGGGGAAAACAGTTAGGAGTTGTCTAGTTTTGGAAGTTTAAATCCAATTATACCATGGTCTGGGTGAATACTCGATTTTGATTGGCTGAAGGGTGTAGGTTAAAAAGTGTTAATGTACACCTAGGAAAGACGTTGACGCTATGAAGACGCTATGGCCACGTTGCTTGGCAACGCCTGCATACGGGAGATATTAAATAGTCCGCTCGACTTATAAAAATAAAAAAATAAAAAAAACCTCACGATTTTAACTCTAAAACACATTAAAGTATTATTAATTGATTAAATATTTCTTTCTTTCATAAGTGACCATGGTATAAGCGGGATAATGCCCTTCGAGGTGTCCATCAACAGAAATGAATGGATGACGTGGAGGCGTGAACTGGACGGTTGCCTCGTCGGCGGGCATTATCCCTTACCTAAACCTCTGAAATAAATCTTCGTCTGTCAGGAGACGTAATAACAATGATCGCAGTTCTTTTTTTCTCTTCTAATTCATTTTATCGATCCGCTTACTGAGTGAGCAAGCTGTTCACATGAGCAGCCTTTCGCTCAAACTCAGTAGCCCTAAGAAAGTTGAGACATAAGTGAATATAATCTGGCGGATCATGGTTTCTTTACTGTGAAGAGTTCAATCCTTCAGTGGGAGCACAAGCTCATTCATACATCAATGGTTATTATTCTATATCTAATTAAAACAGGTATTTAAATGAAGTCATGAAAAGGCCAACTGATTGCGAACGGCAGCAGACCTGACTGAGGAGTGCTGTTGTAAAATGTGAACCAGATTAAATTATTAAATGAATGATTAGATGTTTTGGGAAACTACACATTGTTTAAGGCTGATGAATTAGTCCTATTAGAAGCATGGTCTAATTCTTATATGCATATTTCTATCAATAGTGTATGGCGTGCTTCCCGCGGTTTATAGGCCTATCATAAACACATGTTGAAAGTGATTGAGCCCCTGTACGACGTTCCCTTGTGTCCATATTTTATTATTATTTATTATAACTTGTTTATTTAACAGGGACAAATGCATAAAACATGGTACAAAATAGATGCATGCATGCAGGTTTTTAGCCACGGCTAATTTGCAACCCCGTCCCTGGCTAGGCTTTTAGAATTAAAACAGGAAGTACAGGAACATTAAACTTAAAATAGTACAGAAACATTAGAATACAGTATAGATGAGAACAGAGACTAAAATAAGGACAAAGACTGAGATAAGGAAAAAACTAAAATAAGGACAGCCGGCAAGTCATACCAGCCTGTAGTTTTGTAGAGGATTTTTCAACTGAGACACCGGCAGATCTGTCCTTTCTGCAGACAATGTGGACAAATTAATTATTCAGATTTTCTTTTAAATAATACCTAGACCTAGGTATGTTTTTATTTAAGATACGTGCCTTTATGTGCTTTCTTCAGGAACTTATGGCCAATTGTGGGCCACCGTTTATAACTTCATAATAAATTAAAAGAAATGTTTTACATTACTTTTTTTCTGCTGTACCAAAATTGTGCCAAACCGTGACTTCATAATCGAGGTACATACCGAACTGTGACTTTTGCGTACATTGACACCCCTAGCAAGCCTGTAGAAAACCGCAGACAGTGTTTACATTAGGGCTGACTGATAAATCATATTTTCATCGTCATTGCGATATGAACACGCTAAAAACATTGCAAAAGACTGAAACATGAAACGCGATGAATAAGAAAATTAATGTTATTTACACGTTGCACGCAGCACGTTGGTGCTGGTGTCGCTGTCAAGTTCAACAACGCTAACACACTGGGTGTCTATTGAACGCAGAAAACAGAAAACACGGCAGAAAAGTTTTCTGGACATTTATTATTATTATTAAACTTTACATTATGCCATTACATATTCTGTCAGCTGCTGTTTTAATGAGCAACAAACACGCAGAGTGCCGGGAGAAGACTACCGGTCCTCTGACTATACTCGTCATTTTTCAATTATCATATAATAACAACAGTAAGTAAGGTTCAGATTCATTTCCCTGTATTTGTATTTCTTAATTGGTACATTAACCAGTGCAATAAATAAAACATGTTAATTGAAATACAAACTCTGCTTGATAACAAACAAACTTACTTCCATATTATTCCAGAATGTACCAGACGACAAGGGGCAGCCGGCGAATTTGGGCAAGGCAATATGCAAGGCAATATGCAAAAAAAGTATCCATCCCACGAGGAAACACTCAAATCTAAAGATCACAACCTCATATAGCTGAGTTAAGATCAGCTTATGCTCTGTCCTTTCACCAAAATGTCCTATGTATTTAGAGGATTCAATTTCAGTTTTGAATCCAAGTGTAAAATAGTGTAGTGAATGGCAGTTTGCGGTTGAGTGGTATTATAATAAGTGGGTGTGTCTCGATGTACCATTGGTGCATTCTTTAATACATCCATGGTTGGGACGTACGTTTTTGAGGTCGTTTCCCTGTTCGATAACTAAAAGTAGGCCATCACTCTCTTGGAGAAAGTATGGTATCCAAAACGAAACTGTTGCGAAACACCTGCACTGCGTCATGTAATTAAACGCAACCTATATTCACGTACAGCAGTGCAAGTAAACATTGGTTTGTAGCGTCGACTGCTAGATCAATGTCAATATACACAGGCTATAACAGATAGCGATCATTCTTGGTCTATGAATGTAGTTTACCACTATGGATGCAATAAGAGGACTGTGTTGAGAAACTTAAAAAACATGTACAGCGCATAGTGACTAGATACATGATTGTGATTTGTTTAACTGATTTATTCGCAGGTTAGAGCTGTCAAAGAATTCGACCTTGTGCGATTAAAATAAAACTTGCCTTTTCACAAAAAACAAAAATCGCCTTGTATGTGTACAGTGCCATTCGGCACCATGATATTTAATTATTTTGTTGACATGGGAAATAACGTTAAATGTAAAAGGACCTTTAGAATGAACCTGGCAGCAGCACACCTGGCTCAGGAGGAGGTACAACCTCAGGCCAGTGGCGGGTTGGTTAGCATTCAAAGCCATGCTACAGGGTCCTGCTAAACAATATGTACTTCCCGACCGAAAGTAGGTTTCTCACAGCGATCCTTGAAAAGTATCTGACAGTGAAGGACGGCACAACGTGCGATTTGAAAGACGACCATTTCTCAGCGGATATGTGGTCAAGCGTGAACACGATGCCATACATGAGCCTGACCGTACACTAATTGTTGCGCAGTTTGTGCACAAACTGGGAACTAAAATCAAAGTGCCTGGTGTGCCTGGAGTGTCTGTGGTACCTTGACCTCCAGCTTGTGGTTGATGGCGAGGGCCGAGTGCTCCAGGGCCTTGATGACCGAGGCGTACGAGTCAGACAGCTTGGTGTACTTGCCCACCAGCGCTATGGACACGTGCTCCAGCAGCCGGTCAGACCTACACACACGGCAATATGAACGACAATGATTCAATGTTCCCTCCCTTTTTTTGGGGGGGGGGGGGGGGGGGGGGGGGGGTGCATAAGGTTGATGCATATATGCCCACGTTGCGGCAGTCCCATTTTGTTACATGGAAGGTAGCATGGTGGCGCAACGTTTACACCACCATTACATTATTTGGGGGGAATCCTGTGTTGTATTTGCAATGATTTGATGCACTACAGACTTGCATATATCATCAAGTCACCAACACTAACTGTCACTAAAGCATAATTTGAGAACCATATGTTCTCAAATTCCCACGGCAAAGCAGCCAGATTGCAACCCAACCCCCTAACATGTGGCAATTTCTCCAGTGGGTCCAAACTTGATCTAGGACAAAGAACCCATGCAATCAATCTAAATCAACTCAAAATGGCATCCCTTTGTTCCTTCATCCCCACCTGTCTGACATTTCCTTCCACTTGGTGAGCATCTTCCTGGCCCGGGTCTCCACTGGGAGGTCCAGTCGGTGGCAGAAGTAGCCCACCACCCCCTGGGCCTCCAGGAGCAGGGGCACCCTGTAGATGGAGGACACATCATGGACACAGATCACCTGGAGGATAAGACACAACACAAGTTAGTTACAGTATCAGTTGAATAAAATCGATTCACTTAAGTATCGCACATTTCTTTTGCCTGAATCTATCCATCCATCCATCTATCTCCATCTATATATATTTATTTATTTAGTAATGTTTATTATTTTCACATTAAATGCATACAAGTACACTGCATTAACAATAGTAATGTAGTGAACAATAGCATGTAACCTTGCCTTAAACCCTCCCAGTATTGCAATGATACTGCTGAAATAAAAGTCAGAAATGCTGACTGACATGTGCATTGTTTTTGGAAAAATGCCTCAGTCTCTACAAGTGTATAATTATTTTTCTCATGGTCTAGTGTTATCGCAATACATATCGACTCAGCACGTATCATGATAGTAAAAGAAAAAGTATCCACTTATCGTCCCAGCCCTAGCATCAGTCACTCGATGACTGATCGTCATCAGTCATCGAATCTCATGGTGCTCGGTATCTCACATTTTCTAGAAGGTGGAGGTTCTGAGATCCCTTTTGTGATGCGTGAGCACCATGGGATTTGTAGTCCTGTTACTTAGCAGTATCAGGAGTCATTCCTATTGCTATGGAGACCCGTTAAGAGGGCTTTACCTGTGTGGGCTCCACGTGACAGAACATGGAGATCTTCTCCTTCACAGCAGTTTCTAGTGGCGTTGAACAGCGGCACATGATCTAACAAACACAGAGAACGCGGGTTAAGAGCACAATCTCAGAACCGAGAAAAGAAAACTAAAAGCCCACTATATGGGAATTTGATATTGACTCATCTATGGTGTGATGTGTTTATTTACTATTAGTCATTTAGCAGCTTTTGCTTTTATCCAAAGCGACTTACTGTGAATCGTTCTAGATACA
>JAOPHQ010004883.1:57500-110000 GCA_030340625.1 Merluccius polli
TGTAATCCAATTTAATGTATTTCTCTTTCTCTCTCTCACACACACACACACACACAAACACACACACACACTTTCTACAAACATGTCGCAATGTACGCTGGCAGGATGTAAAAAACCGCGTAAACCGCAGTCCACTTGGCGGGAACAACAACAAAATAGGTGGCATTTGCAACACGCATGTGCACATTTTAATGGTTTCCTCGTTACAGTTTGAAGGTTTTCAGTGTCCCGGTCCACATCGATAGACTAGACCAGAGCAGTGGAACAACATTAGCAAGAACACAACCGGGTCGACGGGTATACCAGCGATTCACGACACGACTTTATCATATCATATTAACTATATTCTTAACTATTCCCAACGCTAGTCCTAGCAACACCGCACCAGATGCTAACATTAATGTCCGACCACTCGTGGGGCCATTACAGGTCACTCACTTGCCACGGTATACAACACATGCCCGGTATATCTTGGTACGTCTTGTAAAAACTCACCCTAACCGAGAGAAACGAGAAAATAGGATACTCGTAAATAAATCCCGTTTCTTCACGTTAACTACTGAAAGATACTCGCAGACTGCGGTCACGCTATCCACACTTCGAAAGTGGAGTGCCCGTCTACGTCGCTTACGGTACAGCGTGTGTGCGGCTTCATGGTGCATTCAAGTACATCTCGTAAACTCGGAAATCAATCGAAGTTGCTTATTGTTCTTGCTTTCATTTGTTGTGCTGTATACTATGCCTTTTAATGAAGAAAATACAATGATAACATTATTGAAGCAAAACCAATCGCCCATCCAGATTTATTGAAACAAAACCAATCACCCATCCAGATTCAATTCTGCATAGCCAGATTATAAAAAATCATTAACAACACAAATCAAATTGTTTTCAGCAAACTCCACTGCATTCTTGTTCTACATCTCCCCAGGTGTATATTTTGAAGTCCTTTGACTGTACCATTTTCTAATAATCATATGCTGAAATCATACCCAATACATTGTATGGCTAAGCAAGCAGTTTTTAGAAATTCATTTTTAAAAAATCAAATTGTTTTCAGTAAAATCCACTGCATTCTTGTTCTACGTCTCCTCAGGTACTTATGTGAATTTTCTTTTTAATGATTTTTTAAAAACGGCTTCTTTATCCATACAATGTGCATTAGGTATGATTTTAACATGGGATTATTAGGAAATGGTACAGTCAAAGGACTTGAAAATATGCACAGAGGTACCTGGGGAGATGTAGAACAAGAATGCAGTGGAGTTTGCTGAAAACAATTTGTTTTTTGTTTTTTAATGAATTTCTAAAAACTGCTTGCTTAGCCATACAATATGTATTGGGTATGATTTCAGCATATGATTATTAGAAAATGGTACAGTCAAAGGACTTCAAAATATACACCTGGGGAGATGTAGAACAAGAATGCAGTGGAGTTTGCTGAAAAAAATTTGATTTGTGTTGTTAGTGATTTTTTATAATCTGGCTTCTTGTGCAATAATCTCACCAACAGTTAAAGTGCAATATTTTAATCCACTGCCATTCTGACACTGCCATTCTAAGTATTAGAGTTTATTGTTTACTGTTGAGTGTTTGCCTTATATATTTAAGAGCATTTAAGAGTGTATTGTTTTTTTTAATTGTTGTTTTTATTTTTCTACCTCCTTTATTTTGTCTACTGGATTTTGCCTACTGGAAACTAATTTCCTCGAGGGAGTCATCCCAAAGGGATCAATAAAGTGCAGTCTAAGTCTCTATTGCAGAATTGAATCTGGATGGGATTGGTTTTACTTCAATAAATCTGGATGGGCGATTTTGCTTCAATAATTTTATCATTTTATTTTGTTCATTAAAAGGCATGTATACAGCAGAACAAATGAAAGCAAGAACAATAAGCAACTTTGATTGATTTCCGAGTTTACGAGATGTACTTGAATGCACCATGAAGCAGCACACACGCTGTACCGTAAAAGCGATGTAGACGGGCACTCCAGTTTCAAAGTGTGGATAGCGTGACCGCAGTCTGCGACTGCACGTGTGCTGAGTATAAGAGAAGGCCCTAGCTGCAGCCGCAGCCAAGCAACAGGCACTCCAAACCACGCCCCCTCCAAACCACGCCCCCTCCAAAACACACCCACGTAACGCTACGGTGGCTGTCGAGGCCAAATGTCAAAAGCAAACCAGTAAACAGAACGGAAGAAGAAAATGTAGCCTAATAGCGCAATTGCAGGAGCAATTTAAACAACTTTAACGGTTCGTTTACAACATTTAATGCCTTCCAATGCCAACATTGCGCTTGAAATAATAAACAAATTTAAATGTATTTATTTATTTGAAATTCTGACTTCTGGTCTATGTTGCGATATGAAGCAACCATGTCAATCTATATTCTGTACCATTCTGAAATCCTTAGGTTTAAACTGTACCAAGGTGCCTGGCTGTGTGGTCAATAAAGACAAATTAAATGACCAGAAACAGCTTTTATTGTCAGTTAAACAAAATAAGAGAAACAACGTGAAAACAGACTACATAAACTTTCTACCAAATCTGGTGGTCCCCTATCTGGTGCATGCATCTTTTCACTTCTTTTATTTTTTACTAATGTATGTGCACAAGGCAATTTTGAACTAAAATTAATATTAAAATTAGAGATGGGCATAGATTAAAATATTTAATCTAGATTAATCTAATGGTAATCTTGAAATCAATCTAGGTTAATCTAGATTAAAGTGGCTCCTTTGAATGATGTCGAAGGTGTCCGTAATATGTGTTTGCTACCTAAATAATGACTGAAAGTGGGTCTGCGCGATTGTTGAGGGGGGGGGGGGGGGGGGGGGGGGGGGGGGTGCTACCGGAGGATTTCGGTTCGCGATAATAACGGCGATAAAAATATCGCCGATGAAAGATCTCGCGTTAATACCGCCGATAACACCGTTATCGGCCCATCACTAATTAAAATAATAAAAATTTGTATCAGTTGTCAATTAAAATAGATCGTTTACATCGGCCTATACATCACATTGATGTTACTTAATGGGTTAACAGAAAATATTTCTTCCCTTTGACAGAAATAAAATTAGAGAAATAAGTAGGTAGGCTACAATATTTTTGAATTAATTATACAATTCAAAAGACTAAATGACCATACACAAATCTTTAAAATATGAACCTTCAAACACAACATTTGAAAGCTTTTATTTTAGAAAAAAAATCTTATATAATAACAAAAGCAAAAAAAGCGGAAACAGGAAACCTGACAGTTTCTACCAAGGGCATGATGGGAAAAAATTGCATGGTGGGAAAAAATAATAAAAGAATCTAAATAAATAGTGACCCTGCAAGATTCACAGTCTTTGTAAAATCTCAGTCTGAGACTCGGCTGACTAAAAACTCTAAACACTTGTCTTTAGATGTGAGCAGGTGTGAGCTGATAGTTTTCCAAGAGTCTTTTCCAAATCTTTTCAAAGTCTTCTGATGTGTGGGTAGCATTAGGCTGGCCACAATAAAAGGCCACTCTGAAAAGTGCAGTTTTGTTTTATTGGGGGGGGTCAGAGAACCAGTCAGTATCTGGTGTGTCTCAGATGATCTTGGAGGTGAACATGCTGGATGTGGAGGTCCTGGGCTGGTGTGGTTACATGTGGTCTGTGGTTGTGAGGCCGGTTGGATGTACTGCCAAATTCTCTGAAACGCCTCTGGAGATGGCTTATGGTAGAGAAACGAACATTCAATTCACGGGCAACAGCTCCTCTGGTGGACATTCCTGCTGTCAGCATGCCAATTGCCCCCCCCCCAAAACTTGCGACATCTGTGGCATTGTGCTGTGTGATAAAACTGAACATTTCAAAGTGGCCTTTTATTGTGGCCAGTCTAAGGCACACCTGTGCAATATTCATGCTGTCTAATCAGCATCTTGATATGCCACACCTCTGAGGTGGGATGGATTATCTCGGCAAAGGAGAAGTGCTCACTATCACAGATTTACACACATTTGTGAACAATATTTGAGAGAAATGGTTATTTTTTTGTATATAGAAAATGTTTTAGATCTTTGAGTTCATCTCATGAAAAATGGGAGCAAAAACAAAAGTGTTGCGTTTATATTTTTGTCCAGTATAGTTACAAGATCAATTAGCAAAAATAGTCTCAGTTCAAATATGATTATCGGTCATAGTGAATTATGTTCTCATGTTTATATCGTTTTTTAAGTGACAAGCGCGTCTCCCTAAGCTCCTTCTCTGTTCCACAGTCACGCTGGCTCTGAGTGAAAACGTGTTTAGCCTTACCTGTACCACGGAGTGCTTTTTGTCCCTCTCGGCAGTTCATAGACCGGAAGGACATGGAAGCCTCCATAGAGCTTGCCCGTCCTATGTCAATTCTGATAAGTGATTCTTCGTTTAGGAGGATAAGTGAGATTGTTGACAGAGATAATTGTACACCAATGGGGACTTATTTATGAATGAAGACGTTGATTTGAGGTAATAAATTACTAAAAAAAACGACTTAGTGTCCCTTTAAGCATCCATCATTCAACAGAATCTGTGCTTTGACAGCAGATAATTAACCATACAAATGTTTAATTTGAGAAGGCAAGAAAGAAGAAAAACATTATTGGGCGGATATAAGACTTGATTGTAGAGTCACTAGTTGTAAGCCAACATGTATTATTTTGGCAGACGGCCAAACAAAAGCTTTGATTGTAGTCCTCCAATAAGGGTCTGGCAAAGCATAAAAACGTGGCACTGGAACATTCTTTATTTCAAGAAGATGCAAAACATTAGCAAGAAGATGAAGATGTCGGCTTACATTAAGCATACCCAAAACAGGGGGACTGGATGATTCCTGAAATCATGGAATCACTAAATGATTCATAGGTGGTGTGAAGAGGCAACTTCAGAATTAGTGCACACGTGTTTGCTTCCGGGAAGACAGTGCCAGTGTGCAAAAGGTTTAATGTTGTGTGATGTGTTCGTTGAGGAAGAAGGCCACCGACACAGGAACGCTTTTAACTCACTTTATTTGTTTAGTTTTAGGTATTTATCTATGAAGCAAAAGGAGGGATATTGTATAGGTCACGCGCGTGGAGCTCCCCTTAGCTGTGTATCTGTCCAGATATGCTACCTGGGGTTTCTGGCCTCCCCCCGGATCTGTAGTTTGGTAGTATCTGGGCAGGCGTGGCCTCTATGACGCATACTATGCTCTGATTGGCTAATGTTTAGCGCCCGCCCCCAGTGTATTATGTGTGCCGCCATCTGGTGGCCAGGTGCGGTTAATACAACTTATATATTTATATTTATATTCCTTAGTGGCTATGTGGGATATTACAGTCTGTTGATACGTATGTGCGGTTATCCATTCGTCACAGTTGGCTCTCCTGGGAATCCCAGGGGAGGAACTCTGTCCGCCCCCCCCCCCCCCCCCAGTGACAAACATGAGGAGCTGGTTCAGCGTCACTCTGTTCTCCGTGTCCTCCACCACCAACACAGCATCTCCACCTGCAATGTAAAAGATAGGACTTAAGTCAATATAATGACTCAAGGCAAATGTTTTTGTACACTTCACCTAGCCGAAAATAATCATTACAGATTAATATATCAACCTAAAAATTCTATAAACCCTTTCAATCAAATGAATGCACAATGTTTCAAATAGTTTACCGCAGGGGAGCTTTGTTGGGGCCTGCAAAATCCTTTCTGCGATATTGGGATCTTACATGAATAGGTCACATATTTTTGAACAAACATTCACCAAAAATGGGATTTCTGTGACCTACACTTTTTTTATGGACCAAAATGTCTGACGGGATAAAAGAAAGACAGAGGTCTGTACACCGCTAGGCTCCCTATGAACAACTCAGTTAAGAAGGCAATGTTTCGGGCGCTCCGGTGGCGTAGTGGATAGAGCGCGTACCATATTGGCTCCGGCCAGGCCCGTATTAAGACAATGTGGTGCCCCTGGGCACTATACTCACAGGTGCCCCCCCCCCCCCCCCCCCCCCCCCCCAAGACAAGAAACAAATAAAATGCAAAGTACACTTAGAGGGATTTCTCACATGTAATTTAGGCTACTAATATACAATATAAATGTAAATCAACTAATAATTCTAAAATAATAATTATATACAACTATTATACAAAGAGAAGCCAACACTAACTTAGTGTAAAACAGTAACCAACTACGTAGGCATATTCAGTTAGCACTACTGTAGGCCTATATATTCAATATATACTCAATCAGCTTAGCAAAGAAGCCAAAACAAACAAAACATTCCCATTATGCAGAATAGGGAACTTCATCAGCACAGCTGATCCAGAGCACCAAAACAGCAACAGGGCCTAGACAGGAACCAGACAAACCAAACCAATAAATTGACAGCGTCAATTCACATTTGTCCACAAAATAGTAAATCAACCAGGTTTCTTACCTTTAGGAGAACTGCTTCTTTCTTGATTTTGCACAAGCAAAGGTGTCGACCACATCATCAAAGTCCAATTCTTTGACCAACTCGGATTCAATGGTAAGCAGTGACAGTGCAGTCAAACGCTTCTGTGTCATCGTCATCCTGAGCTCATTCTTCACCCGTTTCAATTGGGAGAACGACCTCTCTCCTTCAGCATTTGTCACAGGCAGGGTTAAGAAAATTCGGAGCGCAACAAAGACGTTTGGAAATGTGCATTGCAGGCCATGTCTGTGTAGCTGCCGTAGCATTGTCGTTGGAGAACAGTTTTTTTCTTCCTGGACGAATGTCTTAAATTGGATGAGCTCGTCTCCAAAGTCTCTGTCCTCCAGATCTTCCACATAGACGGAGGAGAGTGCAGCAGCGCATTTACGCACAGTGTCACAGTCTGTGTCCGTGTTAAACAACACACTAAACAGTTCGTTCAATTCTGTGTATGCGCTGATGCGCTTGTCAAGACAAGACAGCAACTTGTCTAAGATGACATTGTAGGTTTCCACCTTGAAATGGCTGCTGCCATGCAGGCCCAGCAGGGCATCGCTTTCTCCCGATTCGTACGGGAAACTCTCTGCGATGCCACATAAGAACGCAGTGACTCCAAAAGACGTTTTGCAGTGTCCAAAGTAATGTCATGCCTTTGCAAAGACTCTGTAGTGGTCTTGAACCTGGATAGTATGCTATCCCAAACAGTTGTCAAAATCGCGGTCTCCAATTTATCAAGATGAGCGCACAATCCTGTGGCCTCGCGTCTGGCGTCCTCCTTCTCATCCGGATCGATGGAAAATCTGCCCAAAGCCTCTCTGATGGCCCTGTAGTTTCCCCTCAATGCCGTGGTCGAATCTGCTCTGCATGCCCACCTCGTATTCGATAATGGCTTTAGAGTCCTGCTCACATCTGTGTTGTGGAACATTTTATTCCAGCGGTGCGTGGACTTTGCACAAAACACATAGAGAGACTGAAGCAAGTCGAAGAAATTCCTTGCAGCTGGACAACTGCCCTCTATACTGTTCACCCCCACGAGATTGAGTGAATGTGCAGCACAGGGCACGTAATGGATCAAGGGATTTATTTTTTTCAGATGAGCCTGAAGGCCATTGTATTTCCCAGACATGTTACTCGCATTGTCGTAACTTTGGCCTCTGCAATTTGACAAGTCTAACTGAAGATCTGTTGTCATTTTCACGACACAATCTGCGAGGCTTGCTCCCGTGTGGCTATAAATTGGCTCGAAACCAACAAATCGCTCAACTATTTCGGCGTCATCACTGACACATCTAAAGATAAATGTCAGCTGGTCAGTATGGGACATGTCAGGCGTTGAATCCGTGATGATTGAGAAATATTTTGCTTGCTGTAGTTCTGATGCAATCCTCCTCTTTACTTTCTCGCCCATTAAACAAATGAGCTCATCACACACAGTCGATGACAGGTACGATGTAGTGCCCTTTCCCTTTTGACCGTACTTCTCCAAGTGGTCTTTTAAGAACGGATCAAACTCTGCAATGAGTTCAATCAGTCCAAGATAGTTGCCATTGCTCGATGACCCCAGAAGTTCGTCGTCGCCTCTAAATGCTAAGCCTCTCACACTCAAGAATTTGATCACAGCCACAACACGCCGCAAAACCTCTCTCCAATACTTCGCCATATCATCTCTCTGGTGCCTTTGAGCGGCATCCACTGTGCCCACATTACTTGTTCTTCTCAACAGGGCTAACACACTGTCACGATGGCTTGAACTCTTTTCATGAGCCGACACTCGCTCGGGATATCTCCAGTCACAAAATCCAGTTGTAAATGCATTTTGGTGGAAGGAAAGACATTTGCAGGCAAAGCAATATATCATGCCCGTTGAAGGCGAGTAAATTAATTGGTCTCTGGACACCAACTGTTTGTTTGGGAGGTGGCATTGAAAAAGATCATTTGAAAGATATCGCATTTTCTTACCACTGTCGTCCTGTGGCCGTGCAGATGCTGAATATTTAGCCGCCCGATTGTGATAGGCGGCGGGACCTTTAGCAATAACCAGTTCTCTTTTTAGCGCGGTTAGATCTCCCCATAATGCAGGATCAGATGAGATTGAAAAAGTATCTGCTGGCTTTTGCTGCCCATCTGGATTGACATCCCTAACATCCGAGTCTTCCTTGTCGCCATCTCCTTGGACTGCACTCTGATGTTCCTGGCTGGAAGTGCCTTCGAAAATATCCTCGATGATGTCTTCCTCCGAGTCTTCCTCAATCTTATCTCGCCCAAGAAAAGTATCCTCGTTTGCCTGATGATCATCGCCGACTCCTTGGCTAATAGTTTGGGCTGCTTTAGCATCTCCCCCGCTGGATGTAGCAGCACCATCTCTGTCGCTAGCTTCTAGTTCACTAGTTTCTTCACTTTCCGCTCTGCTAGTGCTAGGTGCTGATGTTCTCACAAAAAAACTGTCAATTGATGGAACATTTTGAATTGTCGCTAGACGTTTAGAGTCCTTATCTCTCTTTTTTTGTCTCTTTGCATAACCACTCAGCTGATGTCTGTCCATTTTGCATGAGTTTGGTAACGGTTGAAAAAAATTGTACATTTGGACGGTGCTTGTGGAGTTACTCAACTCCGATAGATTAGGGAGGGGGGGGGTGAGAGGTCATGTAATCTTGATTTGTTAATTATTATAATTGTTTTTATTATTAAAGTAATGTTCATGACGAGTTATGTATGGCCTTTTAACAGTTTCAAGAACATGACATTAAAAAAAAAAAAAAAAAAAAAAATGTTTAAGCTTGTGGTGCCCCCCGAGTGCTTGGTGCCCCTGGGCACTGGCCCAAGTGCCCTTATGGATAATCCGGCCCTGGCTCCGGCGTTCGTTGCAGTGGGCGCAACGTTTGATCAAACGTCCTCAGGCACAGTTGGTTGCCAAGCCCTATTTCATCAATTCCCATTTTTCATTTCAAGTTGCCAAAGTATGCATACCTTCCACATCGATGAGCCAGTCCCTCCAGTAGCCAACTGCCCGCTCCTCCTCTGACCGGCGTGAGCTCCCTCGAACAGAGAAATTGACGGCAAACATATTTATCACCTGCTCTGCTGTCAGTGGGGCAGGGGGTCCACCTGAAAACAGCTTTCATAAAGCAGTGCTTCCTACTGCCGCCTGCAGCACCCCCAAGCACTCCAAACCTTCCCGCAATCTTTTAAAGAAATTCCAAAAGATTGTATTAGTGACATTACTACTTGAATAGGAAAACAGTGCCTTTTTCGGTTTAAAACATTATTTTAAAAAGATCAGGGTCATGGAATAATTACATTTGGCATTGTTTTAACAAATCCCATGAAAACCTACCTTACTCAAAGTAACAAAGGAAAAATTAATTATTTTTGTGGTAGTGCTGGGTGGTGTAAGGGACATCACAGACGCTTCTGCAGGTTTAGAACCGGAACCACAGGAACCAGAATCTGGGAGGCAGGCAGGAGAAGTGGAGGTCTGGGCAAGTGGTTGAAGAGCTGGTTTGGTTGACTGGAGAGGAAGCTCGGGAGCAGGCCTCAGAACAGAAGATGGAGCCTCTCTAGGCTCACGACAGTGGTTCTCCTGTGCTTGTTCCCCTGTGCAGTGCCTAAAAATATTCAAAGTATTACCTTTTTTGTATAACAAAGCATAATATCAGATGACAACATGGCTACACAGGAAATGGCACAGATACTAGGTTATTATTGGCTGGGTAAAGTGTTTATAAACTCAACATCTTGTGATTGTTGCAGTATTTATCACTTGGAGCCGGGTGGTGCTTTTCTCCATCACCATGATATTAATAATAATGACTTGCCGGATGTGGGGGTATGGCTCAAACACTGGTGCCTGACTCCATATACGCGCCTTGATCCACAGTACTGCTCGTAGAGTTGGATGAAAAGTGCCTCAAACACACGATTGCAGTCAGGTCACTGTGCTGGGCTTCTCCCTCCTGCAAAGTATTTGCAAAGGTATTGAGTTAGCATTAGTGTAGTACAAGACATGATGTAATGGCATGCAGTATTGTCATGCTTGCTCAGAGTATTCATTTAGAATATATTTGTTTGTGAATGTGAGCTTAATTCAAATTGTATTCATGATTGTATCATATACTCGTGAAAATCTGTTGATTCTTGGTATTGTACAGATAATAAATTGTTGTGTTGGTAGATCTATCGTCTCCTGTGTGTACAGGGAAATATGAAAACAGGCAAGAGAGGAGATTTAACACTGGTTATGTTGGCTGCCATTGTCATCTCTTTTATTTTACACCACATCAGATATTCTTAGCATTGTTATCAAAATAAACTACTCAATCAATAAATAATCTACACAATTTCTTCTGTATAAATCTGATTAAATAAATCCAATAACCAAAATAAACCTTCAAATCAAATTCATTTTTCTAAACTGCAGATAATTACATTAATATACATTTTAAATATAAATGTGACTCTGTAGTAAAAGATAACACTTTCAGTGGTGTTTAATGCTAAGTCTGTAGACCTACCTATTTTAATTACAGTAAATTACCCAAACAAATTAGCAATTCATTATCTCAACCAAAACAATAATAGGTCTACTTTGAGAGTGAATAACAGTATCAAAACAGGCACCATCAAAATAGCCTACATTTAAACAACACTTTATCTGTCCCACACCATTATACATTGCTGTTCCAAGTGATATAAATGTGCTGGTTGTATAAAACACTAGTAAATCCTAAACTAAGTCATAAAATCACACTGAAGCTCTTTGTGGCCACATACCTAGTTCAGGCGTTCTCACGGCGACGTAGGTTAGCAGGCGTCTTTGTGGCGACTAACTTGTTCAGATGTCCATGAGTAGACGTACATTTTGTCTGAATTTCCGTATGTACGTCGCCGTGACACCGCCGCCGGTGGACGGAACTTCCATGCAGTCGCCGTGGCGTCACTGCTGGTCTCTCGTCTGCAGTCCCAATCAATCCCATACAAAATTCCACACGTTCTGACGGCGGCGTAGGGTTAGACTGCTCCTTCGCTTCTTCCTGGTTATCCTTAGATTTGGCACTATCCAGTCGCCATACTGCATGGGTTCGGGCTCCCTCCACTGATGACCACTAGAGGCGCCCAAAGTCTCCGAAGGGACACGTGATCGGTCTAGCGGGCGCTGATCTGCCTGTCCCCGCCGCCTCTCTCGGCGTCTAGCCTGAACGCGGCGATCTATCCGGGAAGTGAGTTCAATCAACCCGTCCAAGGAAGAGGGAAGGTTGTGGGAACCTCGTTCCAGCAGCTCTGACGAGCCCTGATGCGGAACTCAATGGCGTAATGGACGACAGTCTGTTCTCCTTGGCTCATGGACATCAGACCCCCAGTGACGTCCGGACCTAATGACGCTATGCCAAACACCTTGCGAAGCTCCGTGGTGAAGGCTTGGAAGGAGGAGCAAGCAGCGGTCTGGCGTTCCCACTCGGCTGTAAAAGTAGCGAATGCTACTTTGGCCTAGCCTCGCGAGACCAGCCTGATCTCGCGAGCTCCATGATATTCCACTCACAGTTCAGTCTGGTATTGCACGACGGACAAAATTTGGAGCCGATCAGAAAATGATCGTCCAATCAGCGTTGGTTTTGAGGCGGGTTCAAGTGTGACGCAATGAGGAGCGACTCTTCAGTCTAAACAGCATGGCGGCTTCCGCGGATGTGACCGAGATGCGCGCAGCTATCGAGCAAGTTGTAGCACAATTAGAGTTTATTCATTCTCTAAAAGATGAGAAAAAAGCAGCACTGGAGGCTTTTCTCGGAGAAGATGCTTTTGCCCTTCTCCCGACTTGTTTACTTGATGAGCTTGCGTCGACGCTACGTCATACGCTTCGTTGATCTGATTGGTTGATTTGGCCCGTCAATCACCAACATAGGCAGATGGTTTATCCAATCAGCAACCAGTATTTTCGCCCCCTCCCAAAGGCTCTCCAACGGAACGATTCCAGATGGAAATGCTGAGCCAACGCGAATCATTCCATCTGGCGGAGTCAGGTTAACTTTGGCCTGCTCTGAAGCGAATGTCTGTGGCTGCAGAGCGAAGAGGATGGAACAGTTGGTGATAAAGGGGTTACAGTCCTCCGGATCTCCAGCGTATCGTTCCGGAGGTCCCACCCGGGACTCCGGCTGTAGACCCGAGAAACTGGGAACCGCAACGGGCGGGGTTGGTGCCGGCGGGACAGAAGCAGCGACCGATTGAGCAATGGAGGCTGCCAGCTGCTGGACCTGACTAGCTAGCATCGCTAGCCCTTGTGCCTGGTTGGCAGAAGCCTGCTGGATTTCAGCTGTTGCAAAGGCAATTCTTGCCGCCTGTTGCTGCAGTGTGTTCTCGATCTGCTCGAACCGGGACAGCAACGAAGAAGAGTGCGCTGGGTCCATTCTTGGCCAGATTGTACTGTAACAGGTGTAGTATGAACCCAAATGCAGCACACTACAGACTTTTAGATGGGAAACAAAAGAGGGTTTATTCTCAATCAGTACAGACAGGAGTAGTAGACAGACCAGATCAAGGTGAGGGGCTAGGCAGGAGGGGCAGACGAGATCCAGACGAGGGGCTAGGCAGGAGGGGCAGACGAGATCCAGACCAGGGGCTAGGCAGGAGAGGCAGACGAGATCCAGGCAGGGGGCTAGGCAGGGGAGGCAGACGAGATCCAGGCGGGGGGCTAGGCAGGGGAGGCAGGGGAGATCCAGGCGAGGGGCAAGGCAGGAGAGGCAGGCGAGATCCAGGCGGGGGTCGGCAACGGGAGATCAGTCTGGAAAAGAAAGCTGGAGAGTCTAGTGCAAGCATATAGAACAATCTGGCAGCGCGTGAGTGAGCAGGGAGGGTTTAAATACTGGCCTGATTGGTAATGGGAAGCAGGTGAGAGGAGTTGGCCTGAGGGCGGCGTGGCTGGCAGGTGAGTGGAGAGTGAATGAAAAGTACTGAGAGGCTGGTGAGAGAGGGACAGACTGTGACAGGACACTAACCTGTAGATTTCCACTGCCTCTACTCCTTCAGTAAGGCTTGGAAGCACTCGAGGACCATCCGGTAGTCGTCGCTGGACAGCGAGTACAGCTTGCAGTGGCGCAGGGCCGTGGCCGAGGTGTAGGTCCTGCCGGAGCCCATCACCAAATTCAGCTCTGAGAGGGATCAGTCAGCCACAGTAAGGGAGGAGGGTGGTGGTGGTGGTGGGGTAGGTAGAATGTAATTTTCAGTTTTGATGTCAGGACGTCCCTGGCGGGCGGACATTATTGTTTAACACATTGAACGTGGGGTAACTCCCCCCCCCGGGCCGGCTACTAAACATTGGCGAAACAAACCTATTTTAGTCTCAATAACAACATGCAACGGCGAAGGCTTTATTTCTTATTTCTCTTTAATTGTGGCAAGACCCACAATGTTGGTGAAGTGTCCTGGTGAGTTGCTAGCTACCATTTAGAAACGCAGCAATGAGCGCTGGAGCGGTCTATGGACAGCAGTGCATAGTGCAGTGCAACCGTCCCTTGAAACACGGACTCATCCCGTATTTAGAAACAAAAGCACCCGTCCCGTAATGAGCTGAACAGGGATGCACTTTGTCCCGTATTACTGTGAGAGTCAAAAAATAGTCATATAGTAAAATAGTAAAATGCCAATGGAAAAAACGGGACAAAAAAGCACATTACATGATGCCTCTCCTCAGGCAGTACTTTCTCTCTACCAAAGCTAATTCCCAGCCTTTCACATTTCCCCTCTATCTCTCTAAGGGGGTGCACATTTGCTGTTTTAGTGCATAATCACAGACAATCAACTTGGAATTAAAACAAAATGTCACATTTTTTACTTTCCTTTGCTTTTTTTGCTTTTACACAAGCGGAGGCTGCTCAAAGCTATGCAGCAGTGAAGCTTTATCTTCATTCTTTTAACGTGTACTTGACACTGTAATCTAAAGTCGAACGCTTCATTTCTCATTATTCTACAAAGCGGTTCAGATTCAGACAGACCTTGTTAGCTAAATTTAGCTATGGGTGAAAAGATGCAAGAAAGAAAAAAAAGATGAAACAGAGTCTTGAGTGACTAAAACCCAATTATGCACATGTAATTAGCATTTCACTAACAAGAAAGGCTAACAGTGCACTACCGCTGGGTTCTGGCGCTCACCTCCAAAGTAGGCACCGTCGGAGAGGACCTGGACGCCGTTGTCCGTCTCTACCTCCACAACTCCTCTGTCAATGAAGTACATGCTCTTGCACAGCTCGCCTCTACGCAAGATCACGTCGTCCTTGTCAAACAGCTCAAAGACCAGCACCTTCAGGATTTCGTCAACGAGTAAGGGGTGCAAGTCCTTGAACATGGGCGTGGTGGCCACCAGATTGGCGTACTTGTGATGCATTATCTCCTGGTGAGATTAGACAAGAAAAAACAGAGAGAGAAGAAGGCTTGAGGTGAAAAAATAAGAAAATGAAACAAAGTGAGAGTGGTCAAATTCAAATGGCACTAGACAAAATGAGCGAGGGTCTTTGCTGGCCCTTTGCTGGGGCCCAAACATGCTACTATCAGGCTTTTAAACAGTTTTCTTATACTACATCAACGCAGCCGATCACATAATATCATGCTAGTCACAGAACACCAAAATCTTCCACTGGATCTTTAACATCAATGCTATTCTTCAGGTTAAACACACACAAAACTTTGTCATCGTACCCATTTGATTGGCTCAGACAGCTCATTCAAGATGGCTTCCTCGTCGAACCACTTGCCCGAGTAGCGCGTCTTCAGATGTTTCGTAACCCTTTCGCGCAGCTCGATGGGCAGGTGGTGCTGCCGCATATACTCTATCATGCTCCTTTTCTGTAGAGGAGAGGGCATTGTGTCTGGCAAACTAAACCTATGTAACAAAAATATTTTTTGCAAGTTTCATTTTGTCGAAAAAAAAAAACATCTATCCATCCGTCAGTCTAACTCCTTGTCTGAGCGTCTGTCTGTGTCTCTATCCATCTATCTGTCTGTCATCCATCCATTTCTGTGAACCTCAGTATGGGTTTGGATGTAAAGGAGCCATATCGCAGTGCCCAGGATGTTGCATTGCTCATACTGCCCTCCAGTGTTTAAGGGCTGAATTCTTTGGTTGGACTGGTGTTGATGCGAACGCTGATGTTACGGCTGTAACGAATGATAACTTGCATAGTTGATTAATCTAACAATATTTTTTATTATCTGCCTGCTCACAGGGTAGAAGGAATGGACAATCAAAAACTGACATGGACTGTGGGATTGGGTGTTTTATATGTATATATGTCGGTATATGTATCTGTGTCACAAATAGGTTGTTCTAGGGATTGTGTTTTTTGTATGTACATTATTGTTTTTGTATACATTATTGCAACAAATTCCCCCTTGGGGCAAATATAGTTATATTCTATAAAATGTCTATAAATAATAGCAAACTAAAGTCCTCATTTTATAATGATCCGTAAACTAAATATTTGAATTTCTGAATCATTAAGCATTAATTATCTGTTGGTGATTCAACTAATCTGAGTCTATAAAGGGCATCACTCTACCTTGTTGTTGTACAGATATTCACTAGCTGTCTGTTTTTTGAATAGCGTCACTATCCTGGCCAGGATCTGCGCCCACAGGACTGCTCCAATAACCATGCTGAAGATAATCACCCACATCTCTAGTACTCCTGAAATTAAATGCAAGGAGAAGAAGAAACACACTGCTAAATGCCTGCTGGCGGAACGCAGCATGTGGTTCATGTAAGTGAAAGTGAATATCTATAGCATAGTGTTACCTTTGGGAACTGTGTTTGATCCGTAGTTAAGAGACATCATTTGACAAAGCGACCGCAGCATTGACTTGGTGTACTGGTACCAGACTGGTTTGTCCTATTTTTGTATACGTAAACATGTTACATTAAATGTATATTATTATATCAAATCAAAATAGGTGGTGTTAAAGAAAGATGAAACAGACTATCCCTGTCCCTTCCACAAACAAATGTTGCAACCATTGCTAAAGTTTTTCAACCCCCCCCCCCCCCCCCCCCCCCCATTATAACAGACTTATTAACTATCCACATAGGATGATTTGATAGTTGCCGATTACATTACATGGGCGATAATACACTTACCATGAGTCCGTCCAATACTACCCAGCAGTTGTCTGGGAAGTCCATGAGCATAGCGAACAGGAACTGAATGCAGGCGTTCCAGTGGCACACCAGAAAGATTCCCACTATCAAGTGAATCAGCTTCAGAATACTGCCTATGGTTCCAATGTCCCAACCATTCATCTACACACACACACACACACACACACACACACACACACACACACACATATGTGAGACATGGGGATACATTAGTTTCTACATTTGACCTAATATTGAAAAACCTAATATTGAAAAAGCTAATGTACATTTTTTAATTATTATTATTTAACTGTGAAAAATAGATCAATAGGTCAATTAGATATGTTCTAGAGACCCCATAGTATTACGATATACTATACAGTTGAGTAAATGCATTGGAGCAGATTGGTGCATTTTATGAGTAGACAATAGTTTTCTACTCATTACTAGCCGATTGGGTGGTGAAATGCAGTGCATCAGTGCATCCCTGGGTTATAAAAAACAACAACCTGCACAAGGCTCCTGTACTAATGTACGTGCCTCTTCCCAGTTGCGGATGTATCGCATGAGCCGGGACAACCTAAAGAGGCGCAACAAACTGAGCAGCCGGATCAGCTTGATCAAACGCATCATCCTCAGGCCGGCGAGTCCAGTCAAGCTCAGATCCAAGGGCATTATGGCCTGCACACAGTGTGTGTTCACAGTTAATGACCAAGCGCAAGAAAAAATAAGAAATTCATCGGAAATCTTTAACAAATATATAATACTCACATGAAGTGCTAGAATGCAGTAGTCCACTGGCACAACTGCAAGTATGTCAACACAGAACCATGTCTTTAAATAATGCATCCGGATTAGTTTCAGGTCCAAAATGATAGTCTGGAAAAAAATGTTTTAGAACAAAAACACAAAGCTGGCTTTTTCATTCTTGCGGGCGCATTTTTAATTGGTTCAGTTTTATTTTGTTTCGGAGATACAAACAAGAGGTTTGAAATAAAAATAGCTGCAATACTAACACAGTTGATGTTGTTTTGGAAAGAAAACACATAACATTACAGTTCATAACATTGCTATTGCATTGGTATCATAGTATATTAATCATAGTATTAAATTAAAGACAGAGACAGACATACTGACAGAGAGAGAGAGAGAGAGAGACAGACAGACAGACAGACAGACAGACAGACAGACAGACAGACAGACAGACAGACCAGATGGATAAACAGGCTCAACTCATGTCTTCTTGACATAATGTTATTCGTGGGCCACTAGACTAAACATGCAGATGATATAACCCTCAGAATTGGTTCATATTTCTGTGCTAGAGCTAGCCTAGAAATCTAGATGCCCCTAGCGGCAGCAAATTTAATTTGCAGCCAGGGGGTCTAGCCCTTCGTCGTCGTTTTTCGGTGCTGGAAACAGAAAATCTGTCAGGCCAATCACAGCGTGAGGGGCGCTCATGACGACAGAGTTGCAACGGTTCCGTGTTAGAGGTAAACAATGGCTGCTGCTGCTGGCGAACAGCTGTCTTTCGACTCGGCTTTGGCCGCGACTCTTCAAGACTTGAAGTTAACATTTTCTTTGTGAAAAGAACAAAGAACGGCACTGAAGTCTTTCCTCGAAAAGAAAGATGTATTCAGAGTTTTGATTAATTACGTAGTCAGAGCCGTCGCTCTGACTACGTCACCTTCTTCGTTGCTGTGATTGGTTGTAGCGCTATCCTATTGCGTGCAGAGGGAACTTGAAAGACAACCGTTTATCCCACCCACACTGCCAATGGAGCAATGCCAGACCCTACATCTTTCTGATGTGGGTCTGGCTTGCCAGGCTATGCTAGAGCTCTAGGATAGCCACATTTGATACTTAGCTGTGTCAATATCCATCGTCAAAAAATCAATACAATAGATAGCTTGCCAAGCAGTGTAAATAATAGCCAATAAAATTCGATGAGCATATAAAATGTAGTGTTACTATTTATCATAAGAATAGACATTAAGATTATTGAGTTGTGAAAAACAATCAATAAACAAATAAACACACCAACAAAAATAATATAACCAACTAAATAAAATGGTTGAGTGTTAATGTAGTATGTATTTGTGTGGGTGTGTGTTAACTGACCTACAGAATGTGGTATTTGGTTTTAGTGTGTGTGGTTGAGGTTTTAAGTCACAAGCTAATTTAGAGTGCTGTAATTAACTGAATCCACTGTGATGTGCTTGTGAGTTTGTGACTACCTTTCCAATAGAGCGTAACAGTGACCGCCCCTTTTTAACAGCTCCGGTGCCGGAAGTAAATTTCCCATGCATTTATCTCGTCCACTTTTCGTAGAATCCTTATAAAAAGAGTATTAAGCCTTTAACCAAGCCGATCGTTCGTTATGGTAGTCGTGACCATATTATGTTTGATTCGGGCATAAAAAGAATTTGGAAAACGGAAGAAAAGCCAAAGGTACTTTATTTTGTTGACCGAGTGAGGAACTACTCATCCCGAATCAAACATAATATGGTCACGACTACCATAACGAACGATTGGCTTGGTTCAAGTCTTAATACTCTTTTTATAAGGATTATACGAAAAGTGGACGAGATAAATGCATGGGAAATTTACTTCCGGCACCGGAGCTGTTAAAAAGGGGCGGTCACTGTTACGCTCTATTCACAAGTAATATAAAAGTGGGAATGAATAAGAATGGAAATAGATTAGTGACCAAACATCCAACGTTACCTTATTACCGGTACATAGAGACGATCTTACTAACGACATGGCAACGTTACCTTAT
This sequence comes from Merluccius polli, assembly GCA_030340625.1. Classification (NCBI taxonomy): domain Eukaryota; kingdom Metazoa; phylum Chordata; class Actinopteri; order Gadiformes; family Merlucciidae; genus Merluccius; species Merluccius polli. The sequence continues at coordinate 76,839 of JAOPHQ010004883.1, forward strand.
TACTCCAGTAAATGAGGACGACTTTGTAACGACATGGCAACGTTACCTTATTAATCCAGTAAATACGGACGATTTTGTAACAACATGGCAACATTACCTTATTAATCCAGTAAATTGAGACGATCTTAGTAACGACCTGGCAACGTTACTTTATTACTCCAGTAAATAGAGACGATCTTAGTAACGACATGGCAACGTTACGGGATAAACGGTTGTCTTTCAAGTTCCCTCTGCACGCAATAGGATAGCGCTACAACCAATCAGAGCAACGAAGAAGGTGACTAATGTAGTATTCTACGTAATTAATCAAAACTCCGAATACATCTTTCTTTTCGAGGAAAGACTTCAGTGCCGTTCTTTGTTCTTTTCTCAAATAAAATGTTAACTTCAAGTCTTGAAGAGTCGCGGCCAAAGCCGAGTCGAAAGACAGCCGTTCGCCAGCAGCAGCCATTGTTTACCTCTAACACGGAACCGTCGCAACTCTGTCGTCATGGTAGCCCGGCTTTCGACTCCGCCCCTCACGCTGTGATTGGTCTGACATACTTTGTGTTTCCAGCACCAAAAAGCCGACGGAGCCGTGCTAGACCTAACCTGACTCCGCCAGATGGAATGATTCGCGTTGGCTCAGCAGCATTTCCATCTGGAATCGTTCCGTTGGAGAGCCTTTGGGAAAATATTGGTTGCTGATTGGATAAACCATCTGCCTATGTTGGTGATTGACGGGCCAAATCAACCAATCAGATCAACGAAGCGTATGACGTGATAACAAAGCGTCGAGGCAAGCTCATCAAGTAAACAAGTCGGGAGAAGGGCAAAAGCATCTTTTCCTCCGAGAAAAGCCTCCAGTGCCGCTTTTTGCTCATATTTTAGAGAAGGAATAACTCTAATTCTGCTAAAACTTGCTCGATAGCTGCACGCATCTCGATCACATCCGCGGAAGCCGCCATGTTGTTTAGACTGAAGAGTTGCTCCTCATTGCGTCACAGCTCAAAACCAACGCTGATTGGACGATCATTTTCTGATCGGCTCCAAATTTTCTCCGTCGTGCAATACCAGACTGAACTGTGAGTGGAATATCATGGAGCTCGCGAGATCAGGCTGGTCTCGCGAGGCTATGCTAGACCTACCTGGCTGCCAAATAAATTTGCTGCCGCTAGGGGGTGTCTAGATTTCTAGGCTAATAGCTCATGATATTAGGGAATGATATGACAACCAAACCAATGGAAATGGAAATTAGTGCTAGTTTAAAACTTTTTAAGCTAGCTATATCAGTGTTTTACATCTCCACACACACACACTATTTAAGGAATGATAGGACAACCAAACAAATGATTGGCGTGCCGTGGAAAATGTAAATTAGTACACACACACACACAATTTTTTTATATGACACCCCCCCCCCCCGCCATGACCCACTGAACATAACGTGGCGTGGACGTGTCCTGGAGCTCACCTCGTCGTCGTCGGTCGAGTAGCCGATCATGAAGTTGAGCACGAGGTCCGTGATGAACAGCGAGTCCATGAGGACGTTGAACACGATCCACGACGTGCTGTAGTGAGTCTCCTCCGTCAGGAAGCTCACCGACGCCGGGATGACCAGCACGTTGATGAAGGTGGCGAACACCATGAGGACGAGCCACTTCTTCCTGTCGGGAAATCACGGGTTTGAGACGAGCTGAAAGACTTATCAGCAATGCATCACTGTACTCTGTAACACTGGGTTAGAGCGGTCTGGGTATCGGATCATCCGTCATTCATTTATTTGAAAGTGAACAAAAAAACGTAAATCTGTTTGAAACAAATAACATACCCAGACCGCTCACGGACCTCTTCATGCTTCAATGCAAAAAAGGAAGAATTATAAAACGAATTGGCAAAAACCTTGTATCATCGGTTCATCCGTTATTTGATTCTGACATAAATAACAGATTTACGTTTGTTTTCATTTTCAAATGACAATGAATTACGGATGATCCGAAGATACCCAGACCATTTACGATGGCAGGTATCTTATAACTAGTTACAGTTTCTTTGCCAACTAGCTAGTTGCAAGCAAATCTGGTATTTTTGTAATCCCGGTTTGAGCCGTTATTTAGGCTTGGGTAGCTAGCTAGAGTTTCTTGCGGTTGATTTGACAGAAGAGCAGGACTTTACCTAAAACGACTGAATGGATGTAGGGGAGAGTGAGGTAAAGTGAGACACTGGGTAATGTGAGACACGCCCTGTATCTAGGCAACAGAACACATTTGTGCCCATGTGACCATTTTGTTTTCAAGCTCCTCCCATTTCCCCTTGCCCATAAAGGAGAGAAGCTCATTTTGCTGATGTAAGCATGTTTTTTTCCAAAAAACATTTTTTTTGCATGTAAAAGTACATTTTCTTGCTGTCAACTTAATCAGCTGTTGTGCCAAAGCAAATTGATTCAGGTAGAAAAACTTATATCATACCTGTTGATGAACTACCAACATATAACATCATGTCATGATGTTAGCTGAAGGTTAGCCTGAATTGCTAAGAAAGGTCATTTTTTCTAAAAAGGTGGAGGTGGGGTAAAGTGAGACAAATGCTGTGGGGTAAAGTGATACAGTGTCTCACTTTACCCAGTGTCTCACTTTTTAGTTTTAAACATATTTTTAATGTAATTAATAATTACAGTAGGCCTAAGGAAGCTGCCTCAACCCAAGACGCCTGGAGGGACCACACGTAGAGAGCTGCTCTTCGTCTTCCCCTGCAGTCTTCAGGGCTGGAATATAGAGTAGTTGTAGACGCCTAATTGTAGAGAATGACTGATGCTCTAATTGTGGGTCGAGTCCCAGGCTGTTCTAGCTGGCTGTAAGGGTCCTGTGTTCTGACCCCCAGACAGTGTTCTGTTTGCTGAAATTGTTTTTATTGTATTATTATTATTATTATTATTATTATTATTATTATTATTATTATTATTTTAAATGTGTGTGTGTGTGGGCTGTGTTCAATTGTACATAGGCTACTGGCATTTTTATATTAAGGCTTTTATATACAGTACATATACAAAATGAATATTTTGTAGTGTATGAGTTCAACACTACAAGGTGAAAAAATGTGCTTAATTGACCAATCCCCATGATTCTGTTACTTGTCCAACATTTGTTCTGGAATGTGAGGTTGTCAAGCTAGTTGTCAGGATTCTAACTGTTGAAACATATGTTGTTATGGTAGTTTCAGAGTGGAAAAAGTAAGTGGATCAGTTTACCCCATTGACTTTTCTGGTCTGTCTCACTTTACCCCTAAACTGGGGTAAAGTGAGACACAAGACCACTTTTTTAAAAAACATCATATTTTCACTGCCCTTCATCCTGAATACATTCTAATAATTTCCATTGCAAGAAAACATCCTGAATTAATGGGAAATGTGTAAATTTAACTGATATATCATTTCAGCTCGCTTGGAGGGGAACAAATGTAAAAAGTGTCTCACTTTACCCCACTCTCCCCTATAACCCTTCCGTATATCATCTCTCCCTCCCCAGTCTCTCCATCTGTTTCAGACAATGGGATTTCTTCAGCCATTTTCAACAGTTGGTCCGCTTCAATATTTGTTTTTTTGTGTGTGTGCTAAAATGTCCGTTACATTTTGAATTTCCAAACCGTTACCAGGAGAAACCAGCGAAATCAAATCAAAACACGCAGGCGCGCGCACCGCGCGAGCGCCTCTCTGCGCGCTACTCTGAACGGTCACCGCGGCGCGAGGACCAACGGAAGAGCACGTCGCTGCTTTAATGTGTCTGTTAATGTCATCTGCAGTTAGGGGAAACAAATTATCTCATACTGTTGGAATATTTGTGATAGATTCAGAGGTTTCCACACTAAACTAAGAATCGGAATAAGGATTGTCGGATTCGATGATTAATAATATAAGCAATTATCTTTATTCAGTTAATGATACAGAACAGAGAATACAGCCTAAGTCCCTACTCTATATCGCAGCTGGACCTATTTCTCGGTAGATGGTTCCGTAGCTGCGTCTCGCGAACGAGAGTTCACTACAGGAGTCTGGTGAGAAAAAGGACCAGCTGCGATATAGAGTAGGGACTTAGGCTGTATTCTCTGTTCTGTATCATTAACTGAATAAAGATAATTGCTTATATTATTAATCATCGAATCCGACAATCCTTATTCCGATTCTTAGTTTAGTGTGGAAACCTCTGAATCTATCACAAATATTCCAACAAATTGGTGACCACCGACGTGATTTGATTTATGTTTCACCTAAATTCATAGACATCCTAAATTCTCGACGTCCGCGCCGCGCCTCCTGAAGAACGCCATCCATAACTCCACACGGGCGCCCAAAAAAGGTAAGCACACCTCATCTAAACGTGCATAGGTAGAACTAGGACATTTTAGGTGTGTGAGTTGTGGAGGTTAGTATTTTCCGGTGTGGGTGCGAGGACGGCACAAAAACTGTATAATTTCATATTCTGATGTATAGAAATCCAGTGTGAAATAACACCGTTAATAAGAAGAACAGACAATACAGTAACGGTGTATAGGACACAAGGCGGGAGTATTCGCCCGCCTAGGGCTTAAGTCCCTGCTAAGCGGGCATCAAGTGTGCCGCAGGTGTACAACCCAGTAAAAAAAAAAAAAAAAAAAAGGAGAGACGTTAGAGAGCATATAAGAGTTATATCCTGTTTCAATAACTCTGTGATAGTGAATACGCAACCAACTGAACGATAAAGTAAGAAAATTGGAGTCAGATAAAAACGAGTAGTCTATTAAAAAAAAAAAAATAATAATAATAATAATAATAATAATAACAATAATAATAATAATAATAATAATAAAAGAGAGAGCATAATAGCCAAACCATTGCTAATCACTGTGTGTGACGGACGCTGATCCGTAGGTTTTAACCCTAACCCTAACCCTAACGCAGACGCCGATCTGCAGGTTTTTCCATCCTAATACGAGCGCCGACTCGCAAATTCAAAAAGCATCTTTTCTTTTTGCCTAACGCAGACGCAGATCTGCAGGTTTTTCCCATTCTAATAATAACAAACTCAAAAGCATCCTTTTCTTTTGCCTAACGCGGACGCTGATCCGTAATTCCCCCCCGCAAAAGTGTAATAACTCGAGAAATGTGTGTCAAAAAAATGAAAGTTTAATTTTGTCTGAAGCGCTAAATTACAAAGTATATTACCTGATATAAATAAATATTTTGGAAAGTGTCATTACAGCAGTAAAAACTAAGTAAAAAAAAAAAAAAAAAACATGGACCCACTAAAGCAAATTGATGCTATGCAAGTATGGCTCATATTAAATGTTGATAAATCCATCCCCCTGCAAGGTAAAGTCAGGAATAAGTGGCTAAAAAGACCGGCTACATACTTAGCTAGATGGAGCGATCTAGGGTGGTGCGCAGCCAAAGGCCCGTGGGGCCTCACAGACTGTCGGTCAATCGATCGAGGCATCACCGAAGCCCACAACCATGCCTCTCGCCGCGAAATCAACAAGCCCACCAAGGGGCGCAGAGATACCATCGCCGCCAACCAGTATCACCTCCAAAAGGACCGCAAAGTGCTCGAAGCCTTGATCACCACTCTCCCTCGCAGTCAACAGAGACAGTGCGAGAAAATGGGAGTGGGTCCGACCCCAGACCCGACTCCGCCGCCATCCGAGGACGAAGCCCCCAGAGAAGAAGCCTGCTCCAAGCGCAGGCCCTCCGCCAGTGAGCCCCCTGACGCCTCCAAACCACCCCCGTACTGCGATACCAACTCCTGGGGTGCCCCCGTGATGAACGGCACCCCCACCCCCTCCTGTCCTCCTGCACCCCCCGGACCAGCGCCCGCATACGAGGTGAGACCAGTGGACCTCTCGACCATCCACGGGACAGGAGGAGGCGGAGAAGGATACAGCCCTACCGCCATGGGGTACCCAATCCAAGGCCCCCAACCCGCCCAAGCGTGGACCATCGCCCCGCTCGTGGTCGAACCAGCCCCGGCGCCAGTCCTGATGACACCTGTGATGCATCTCACTGCCCGCCAGGCCCCCGTAATAGTGACCTGGGGAAAGAGTGTCCTACCCAGCCCCCGAGAAGACCCCGATCCTGGACCCGCCCAGAGCGGCGAAGAAGGATGGGAGACCCAGGGCCGACGTGGTAGAAGATCAGCCTCCAGAGAGAGACGCAAGACCCGCCTGATTCCCGGCCGTAGAGGGCCCGGAGCGGAGATGACAGAAGAAGAAGAAACGGATGATGTGAAAGAAGATCCGGACCAAGAGCCCTCTCATAGGAGGAGCTATTCCCTCGAAGAAGAGGAGGAAGAAGAGAGACTAAGAGAAGAGAGGTACGACCGGGAGTACGAGAACCTGGCCCCCCGGCGTAGACGCTCTCTCTCACCCCGCCAAGAAGCCCCCCGGGTACGCCAAGAAGAGCGCCCAACACCAGGGTGGAGCAAACTACATGGCTCCCCTGGTGGAACTAGGTCCAGGGGCCGGCATGAGATACGCCGCCTGGACCCACCGTGACAAGAAGGCCTTAGAAGAAGGCCCCTGAACACCAGGGTGGAGCAAAATACATGGCTCCCCTGGTGGAGCTAGGTCCAGGGGCCGGCATGAAATACGCCGCCTGGACCCACCGTGACAAGAAGGCCTTAGAAGAAGGCCCCCGAACACCAGGGTGGAGCAAAATACATGGCTCCCCTGGTGGAGCTAGGTCCAGGGGCCGGCATGAAATACGCCGCCTGGACCCACCGTGACAAGAAGGCCCTAGAAGAAGACCTTCCCCCGCTAGATGAAGGAACTGGAAAATGGATACGCACGTTTGAGAAGAAAACGGCAGGAGAAGCCTTGTGCATGGGCGACGTCCGCAGCATCCTCACCTCGGTATCCACCTGGGAGGTGCTCAAGGACGTGGAAAAGAAGGCCGGCACCGACCGGCTCCCCGACAACCAGGAATTCGACCCAGTCCGCAACGATTTCTGGATCCAGCTGCGGGCGAAGCACCCCGCCAAAGACCGAGGTAAAGCCCCCCTCGAAGGTGTGACCCACAAGCCCCATGAGTCCACGTCAGAGTACCTCACCCGGTGCACCAACCAGTGGACCGACCGTACTGGTGAACCCTACACAGCCAACACCGTGGCCCAAGCCATGTTTCGCATGGCCTTAATCGGAGGCCTGCCCAAAGAAGTCCAGATGGCCCTAGAGAATGTGGTCGGCCTCGCCAACAAGCCCCAGCGAGAGTGGGAGGACCACATCCGCCACTTCACCGAGAAATATAACTCCCGGCTCCGCAGTAAAGATGAAGAGACAGAAGAGCTCAAGGAACGCCTCCTCAAGTTGGAGGTAAGGCACGCGACTGAGCAAGCCACCAAAGCCCAGAAGACACCGTCGTGGTACAATATGTGGATGATATTCTCATAGCATCCACAGAGAGGGAGGATTGTATCAAAGCAACAAACAATGTTTTACATGCGCTGGCAACAGCAGGCTACAAAGTAAAGCAAGAAAAAGCACAACTAGTGGTGCAAAAAGTCAAGTTCCTAGGACGAGTGATCCAAGGAAACAGCCGAGAGATGTCTGAAGACACGAAAACCAGCATTCTCGCGTTCCCTAAACCCACAGTCGTGCGGGAAATGCTAGGATTCCTGGGACTCACCAACTACAGTCGAAACTATGTCCCTGACTTCACCGAAAGAACAACCCTGCTCAGAGCCATGGTCACCGAGGTGGGAGCAAAGAACCTCAACACTCCACTCGTCTGGACCACAGCAGGAGAGAAAGCATTCACCGACCTGAAGCAGGCCCTCAACCAAGCAACCGCACTTGCGGCTCCAAGATACGACAAACCGTTCCACCTCGACGTTCATGAGAAAAACGGACAAGTCAGTGCCATACTCTACCAAGTGGCGCCAACCGGTAGACACATTCTACACTATCACAGTGACCAGCTGGACACACCTGAAAGAGGCATGCCCCAGTGTGCAAGATACATGGCCGCAGCTGCCATGGCTCTAGTCAAAACAGAGTCGATCCGGATGCACCACCCCACAGTGATCCACACAACACATGGAGTCAAGGCAGCCATCGAAGTCAGCCAGTTCACAGTGACCAACTATCTCCGCCAAACCAGACAAGACGACCTCCTGATGGACCCAATGATCTCGTACTCCACCGAGGGGGTCAACACAGCGGAGCAACTGACAAAAGGAAATGGAGGAGCACCCCACAACTGTAGCCAGCACATCACAGAGCAACTCAGAGCCAGATCAGATCTCCGTGCCTCACCATTAAAGGGCAAAGATGTTGAGACGTGGTTCACCGATGGATGCTGTTACAAAGACCCCCAGGGGAACAACATAGCGTCCTGGGCCGTGGTACGCCAGGAACGTAACGACGACCACCGCTATGACTCTCGCCCTGAGTACGCTACATTACGACATGGAGTGCTAGAAGACCGTCCATCAGCCCAGAAAGCTGAACTAATGGCCGTCATCCAAGCACTCGAAATGGCAGACAAACTGAGGCTGAACATCTACACCGACAGCAACTACGTGTACGAGATGGCCCACCTCAACGCAACACAAGCCAAAGTAAGAGAATGGAAGACATCCACAGGGCTCCCAGTCAAGCACCAAGCCCTAGTACAGCGCCTGTTGTGCGCCATACAGCTACCTCAGGAAGTAGCCATCCTCAAGTGTAAAGGACACAGCAAAGAAACCACATCCATCGCCCGAGGCAACGAAGCGGCAGATGAAGCGGCCAAATTAGCAGGAGGCTACGTTCAGCCAACAGCCTCCATGCTAACCCTGATGCCCAAAAGCAGCGACACCCAAGAACCATCCATGCACGAGATGCTCGCTGACCTGAAAACAATGCAAAGCTATGCATCCGACTACGAAAGAAACTATTGGCTCGACCAAGGTTGTACTCTAGACAGCATAGGTGTGTACCGGTCTAAACTAGGGAAACCAGTTCTGGCCAATAAAACAGCAGTCATGATGGTGAAAACCATGCATGCAACCACCCACCAACCAACCAAAACTATGGCCGAAATGATTTCAAAAAACTGGTGGTTCCCAGAAATGAATGCCACAATCGCAAATCTAATCGCGCCCTGCGAGGTATGTCAACAAATGAACATTAGGCCAGGTTTTAAGGTGCCCCTAGGTCGTTTCCCCCAACCAGCCCAACCGTTTGAGCTAGTTATTGATTTCACTGACATGGGGAAAGACAATAGGGTGGGGACGACTGGACACAGGTATCTACTGGTAATAGTTGACAGGTTCTCCCATTGGATAGAAGCAGTGCCCACTAAACATGAGGACTCAAAAACCGTTATTCAGTGGTTAGCCATGGAACACATTCCACGATGGGGCTATCCCAAGCGCATCAGATCAGATAACGGGTCTCATTTTTGCAACCAATACCTCCAGGAGGTAGAACGATGGCTAGGGGTACGTCACTCATTTGGCTCTGTTTATCATCCGCAAAGCCAGGGACTGGTAGAGAGGGCGAACCTAACCCTCAAACAAAATGTGTCAAAAAATTCTCCTCGAGAAAAATGTACCAACTGTAGCATTCGCAGCCGAACAGATCAAAAAGCACTTGCTACCGCTCAGTCTAAACAAAAAACTAACATGGGTTCAAGCGTTACCATTAGCGTTAATGATAATAAGATCCACTCCCAACAGAATGACAGGGCTTTCCCCTCATGAGTTAGTTACCGGGCGACCAATGGCAGGGCCTTATGAGCCACCCAAGGGGCCCCCAGCAGATAGGTTGCATGAAATCATGACAGACTATTGTGCTAAACTAACACGGTCGTCTCGGAGGTTGTATTCCCAGATTCTTACTGCAGATCCCGAGCCAGAGACCCCTCTGGTCCAAGTAGGGGAGTGGATCTACATAAAGAAAACCAGACGCAAAACCCTCGAAGCCCGATGGGAGGGGCCCTACAAGGTATTGTTGGCCACACCATACTCCATCTCTGTTGCAGCCAAGAAGGGCGCCCAGTGGCATCATGCCAGCCACTGCCGCCGAGCAACCCCCAGAGACACAGACGCCCGGGCGTCCACAACCCCTGGCCCCAGGGAAGACACTCCACCGCCCCTGGACCCCCACAGCCCTGAGGACCCTGGCCACCAACCTGCCCCCAATCCAGGTAGAGCCTGGATCCAAGCCTTCGAGAAAGCCACCGTGGAGGACAGCCTTTGCCTGGGCACCGTCCGGGCAATCATCACCAGGGCCACCTCAGCCTCCACAACCCGTACCCTGTGCACTCGCCTCATCGAAACCACCCTCCGCAAAGAACAGTTCAGTGAGAGAGTAGCCCAGATGGCGCTGCTCCAGTATGAGGGAGGGGACAATAAGTCAGATGATGAGGACTGTGCTGTTTTCAAGGACTCTGGTCTGGTGTAATAAACGGCCACGAGATGGCGTATCTTACAGACCAGTGGTACCTGCTCTATCCCTATTGTGTAACTTTTGCTCATGTGCTATCAACAAGACAGATAAGAAGGTTTTAAACTCTGAGTTACGAAGGTCTTCCTAGAAAACAGCGTCGCTGTACTCACAACGTGAATGACAAGTTTGAAGGTTTTGCTAGCATTTTACTTTTTAATACTTTTAATGTTTTTAATACTTTTTAATACTTTTAATGTTTTTAATACTTTTTAATACTTTTAATGTTTTTAATACTTTTTAATACTTTTAATGTTTTTAATACTTTTTAATACTTTTAATGTTTTTAATACTTTTTAATACTTTACTTTTAATATTTTTAGTACTTTTAATACTTTTTGACGCTTTCAATACCTTTTTAATGCTCTTAAATATAATGATAAGATGCTTGACATATGTGTTTTCTGTGTGGAAGTCATCAGAAGATGACTTGAGAGGGTTATATCGAAAACCACATATATATGTCCTTTTATGCTGTTTGATGTGTGATAACATATGTATTGTTCGTCTCCCCGAGGCCTCGATTGTACTCAGGAATCGCGGACTACCCGGATCCTGGTCGTTGGCCCGGGGAGAGTAAAAAAAAAAAAGGGAACTGTATTAACATTGCTATTTTTCTTGCATTACTATTTTTATACATTGTTATGTTTTTTATATCGAAATTTTAATAATGCCTCTAAGCCTAATAGTTAACATTGCCCCTAGTTCTAACAGTTTAACCACTAGCTGCAGAGTTAGAGCAGGGACGCTTAAAAATTGTCACACCTCTGTCTGTGTTACCAAGAATCTAGACGTAGACGGATCCACAAATAGATGCATTACCAAGAACATAGACGCAGTTCAAAAGTTCATACAGGTGACAGACAGTTTGAGCAGGATGTTTGATTCGTATGTCTGAGTTGGTGCCGTTGGCCTCAGGAAGCACCTGAACGCCTAGATGGCACAAACCAATCATACACCAGGGTTGTTGTCTCCAAGGCTCGCAGGCAGAAAAGACACCTTTAGGCAGTATAAAACCTTTTTACTTCCCGTTATCTCCATCCTATCTCTCACCAGACTCCTGTAGTGAACTCTCGTTCGCGAGACGCAGCTACGGAACCATCTACCGAGAAATAGGTCCAGCTGCGATATAGAGTAGGGACTTAGGCTGTATTCTCTGTTCTGTATCATTAACTGAATAAAGATAATTGCTTTTATTATTAATCATCGAATCCGACAATCCTTATTCCGATTCTTAGTTTAGTGTGGAAACCTCTGAATCTATCACAAATATTCCAACAATACGTACACACGATAGTATGTTACTGGCATAGTAAGGGCGGCGTGGAGGTTTATGGAGGAAACGACCTGTTCTGATAACGTTTTAGGGGCAGTTCTAAGGGGTGGCAGCTGCCACCCCTGGAAAAGGCCCTGTATTGAAATATTCAGAATGCTAAAAGGCCCAAACGGTTACTTAAAGCCAGAATAACAGGGTCATAGTGGACATTACATTTAGCAGACGCTTTTATTCAAAGCGACTTACAATTGAGGAAGACAATCAAGTTTCAGTAACATAAGATTTGACATGGTTACTATAGAACATTAAAGACAAAGGCGATTCAACTTCAATAGCATAAGAGTGATCAACATAGCTTCAATAACAGTGAACAGAGTGAACATCATGGCTTCATCAAACATTGTTTACAAGTGCTCCCCCTCCCCTCACAGAGAATCCCTTGCGCACCCAGATGTAACGAAATGCCCAGGGGAGTAGCAGGTGATAAGCGCTACTGCCTGAGACTGGGTGCCATGTTAATCAGCGCGCTTGGTGATGTCACGCGGCCCAAACCTCGCACATCTTAGGCGGGGGAGGCCCGGTCAAATGGGCACTGCGACTCAGCCTCCCCACGAAAGACGGGGGAAGCCAATTAAATATGCCCTGCTATCTAACTTCAAACTAGAACTTGCCCTTTTTTATGTATCCGCTCATGATGTCATCCCCCCTGGCCGAACCTGCCCTTTAATCTATCCACGGACCTGAGACTCGGGGCTCACAATCAGCAGAACTTCTCAGGAGGCGAAGCTCTTTGTGACACCAGTGCTGTATTTGTTATTATATGCTTTTACCCGTTGACTTTGATTAGCTTTGATTAAGAATAAATCTATTCAGTTTAATTCAGTTTATATCTCTTTATTTTCTCCTCATTTTTGATCTGATACCTTAAAGGGCCCGCTCCGTTGTTAGCTTAGAATAGGCCATAGATTTTTCTCCCTTCACCTGCCACCGCAGTTGCCCTTGTAGGCAATTCATATATTTTAAAAATGGTGTTGAAAAGTACATGATATTTTCCCGTTGTTGGTGTAAACTTCTTTACTCGCCAGTTTACAATTCACTTTGCCCCCCCCCCCCCCCCATTAAACGAAAAATGGTTGCGCCCGCCGACACAGGAAAATCCACCAATCAAAAGCCTCGTCCGACTGTATCCGAAATCAGCCGGCACACCAATTCAGGAGGCAACACTCCGGAGCTCTGTCGGCGGTGGAGGGCGTGGGTCCAGAACCAGACCGAGACGTGGAGTAACGCGACGGCCATTGTAGCCCAGGGGCCTCATGCATAGACATATATACATAGACGCCTCATGACGTGCTGGAACGTAACCCAGCGTCGCCGCCATATTGGTTGGGTCTCCTCACTCTAGTCTAGCATAGGAGTCAACGGGAGAGCAAGCTATGCCAGTATGTTGTGCAGCTTACGGCGCAGTATTGACACCAGATCGCGTGGGATTACCTTTCACAAGTAAAATTGAACAATAATTCTTATTATTTAAAAAAAAAAAAAAATTATTAATTGGTCCTGTATCATAAATAAATCTCTGCCATTTGTAACAAACCAAACCGTGTGAAAATCCGGTAAAAATTTGGGGAGTTATGCTTATTATTGTAGTTGGGGATACACCTTCCTCCATAGAAATGAATGCACTGGGGGCGCACTGGGGACCCATACAAGATGGCGGCCGTGCTGCTACGTCAGCTCTAACGGGCAGCGTCAGTCTATGAGGCGTCTATGTATATATGTCTATGGCCTCATGTACGAAGGCTTGCGTGGATTTGTGCGTGGATTTTGGCGTACGCCAAAACCCCGAAAATGTCGTACGCACAAATAATTTCAGATGTATGAAAGTGTGCGTACGCATGGATCCGAGCACGTTTCTTTCGTACATCCCGATCAACGTGGAATTGAGCGCACGTGCAGATGTGGCAAACTCCTCCCTGGCCACGCCTCCATTTAAATATGCTAATCTATTTAAATAGGCCCGGGACCTGCGATTTACCTCTTTATCCGATCAGATAAAATCAGCAAACATGAACAAAGGTAAGAAAAGGAATTTCACACAGCGCGAGTTAGAAATTCTAGTAAATGAAGTGGAGACGCGGAGGGAGATTTTGTTTGGTACCCTGTCCGCAGGGATAAATATGAAACGAAAATGTAGTGAGTGGGAGCGTGTGTGCGACGCTGTTAATGCCGTGGGGTCTGAGCAGCGCACACACGCAGAGGTTAAAGGCCATGGTGCAGGTTAAACACCACTTTCGATTAATGGGTACATAAAGCACTCAAGATATGTATATAAAGTTAGAAATGTCTCCAAAATTGTGTTAAAGTGTAGTTTTTGGTCGTAACGGTTATTTTTAGCGCAATTCGGCGATGACGTCACATGAGTGAGACGTGGTGGAAGTAGCCTCAGCCTTGTACTAGAACTATGGCGTCTAACTGGGATGAGGAAGAGGTGGCAAGACCCACAAATAACATTTATGATGGCCCACAGCCATATAATTTCGAACCGGTCAGAAGTGAGAGGGCGAATGAGAGCCGATGGCCGTCAAAGACAATGAAATGCATAGTCAGAGGAGAATGAGTGGAGAGTTGGCGAAGTGTCCTGGTCAGTCGCTAGCTACCATTTAGATTGCAGCAACGAGCGCTGGAGCGGTCTATGAACAGCAGTGCATACAATAACACTTTTTTCCCCATCAGGGTACTGCTTACCGGGAGAGGGAGAGAGTAGTAAGCGTAAAACTGTGTGGGCGGTGTCGTCCCATGGAAACTGTGGTGGAGAGCTTGTGTTATAGGGAAGTGAGTGCGTTTTGGTCGCTGGTCGAGGAGCTCACCCGGCTCTCTCTCTCACACACACACTAATATGCATGCATACATGCATGCAGTGATATCAAAAGCACATAGAGCAAGACCCAAGACAAAAGCACACACAGTGGTCCTTTTCGGGTTATCATTCCTTACTCCCTTTCCTACTAATACTACAAGGAATTATGGGGAAAAGTGTCAAATGGAGATGTAAAGGGAGCATTTTGCAACATTTCCTTGATTGTAATCTTGTGCGAAAATCAGAATCCGAAAAGGACCCGTAGACAAGGCACTACCAGGTACAATGATTGGTAAGCTATGTTGAATTATATAAAAGACATTTCATGCAAACAAAAGAAATAAAACCACAGCACACACAATGAGCAGCAGGCAGACATTCAGCATGCAGAACCCCTTGCAAAACCACATGGGGTACAGTGACACAAGACAGGCACAAGAGCAGCAAGGTCCCACCACCAACAACTAAGTAAAAAAAACAAAGCAAACAGCACACAAAGAGAAAACATAACATGCAGCATGCAGAAAACCACCACCAAGCCGTTGCTAGCTAACTGTTGGTTCTGCATTAGCCAGTTTTATGCTGTAAAACATTTCTAGGGAGACTATGTATCGCAATAACAATTAATGTCTGTTTGAATCTGTACAATGCCTAAACTTGAATTCTAAATTCAGTTTATATAACAGCTTTGGACTTGGATGTAGATCATATATGTGCACAGACGGCACGGTGGTCGGAATCAGCTTTGCCAGCCTCTCGGTCTTCAACCCGAGTGATACCATTCTGGCATCCCCTTCGTCGTAGTCCTCCTTGAAATGCGCGCTGCAAATCTTGGTATTGGCGGTGACGGAGGTCATTGAAAAATGTGCCCGCCTAACTCGGACAAAGTGAACCCACTGTCGAAGGGTTGCCTTGTCCTTCGGGAAGCCATCGAGCTGTGTCCAGTTTTGGTGGAGTTCTTACAACCGGCACAAGCACAGTAGCCCGGCATTATACCGGTTCGAGGGTGTATCTATCTAGCTATCTACGCTATCTGTCTATGCTATGCTATGCTATCTGGCTATCTCTCTCTATGTATCTATTTATCTATCGTTCTATGCTGTCTATCTATCTGTCTATCTGTCTATCTATCTATCTAGGCTATATATATATGTATTTATCTGTATAATCTGCTGAACAATCTCTTACTAGTCTCTCTCTACTCGTCTCTCTCAATGGTCTCACGGCGGGCTTTGGTCTGTCCTCTCACCCATGTGACGTCATGCAATGCATTGTGGGGGAAATGAGAATCAATCGCGAACTGCTAAAATATAGACAGCTAAAAACCAACTTTTTTGTATTATATTACGTTTTGTGATACCCAACAACATCAAATACAATGAATAACAGTTTAAATGTTTATTACCAACAAGCAAATGCGCAAATTTGTTAGAAAATTAAACCTGCACCATGGCCTTTAACCCTCCTGTTGTCCTTTTGGGTCATATTGACCCAATCTGTTCCCTTCCTCCATCCTTCCTTCTTTTCACAATCCTTTTTCCCTTCCTTCCTTCCTTCCCTTCATCCTTACCTCTTCTTCCTTCCTCTTTTGATCCAATTGACCTGATCTGTTCCCTATCCCTCCATCTTTCTTTCCTTTCCCCTTCTTCCTTAAACAAATCTGTTCCCTCCATCTTTATATCCTTCCCTTTCCCCTCCCTTACTTCTTCCTTCCTTGAACAAATCTGTTCCCTCCCTCAATCTTTCTTTCCTTCCCTTTTCTCTTCCTTCTTTCCACAATCCTTTTTCCCTCCCTCCCATCCTTCCCTTCGTCCTTACTTCTTCCTTCCTTTTTGATCCAATCTGTTCCCTCCCGCCTTCCATCTTTTCTTCCTCTTTTCCCCTTCCCCCAGGAGAGTTAAATGTTGGAAACTGTACCAAGGTGCTGTAGGCCTACTGAGAAGAAATTCCACCAGCCTGGCTGTGTGGTCAATAAAGAATAAATAAATCAATCCATCAATCAATTAATTCAGACAAATGAAATGACCAGAAACAGCTTTTATTGTCAGTTTTATTGTCAAGCCACCTTAGGTGGCTGCAGCTATTGGCGTATAACGGCTGGAAGCGGCGTGTTGCCTCTGCGCCTGCGCGCGTCAGTCACGTGTCTAGACGGCGCCGCCGCCATGACTGTGGTCCACGTCCATCACGGTCCCGCACAAATCGTGTATTTGACATTTATTCACAACTTTCCTGCGAGTCCTATTGGGCGTCGCCATGACACACAAGACTTCCTGTAGCCGGTAACTAAGTTCCGGTTTAGCCTAATGCTTAAGCAGGTGAAGCTAGCAAACAGTGGGTCAAGATACAAACCAAACTAGTCAAGTCAAGTGGATTTTGTGATACTGATTACGGACAAATGAAGCAATGGCTCCTTGTGGCTCAACATGTGCCGTGGTCGGGTGCACAAACAACACGCGAAAACTTAAAGATTTCATGAACGGGACCTGTTTCCAACATAAACGGACCCGCTTGACCTGTTGCCCAGCACCCTACGCACTTCATTCAATGCCGAAGGACGAGACAAAAACAAGAGCATGGTTAGCAGCCCTAAAGCTAAAAAATCCACCGAAGAGAGTTTACGTCTGTTCTTATCATTTCATCGACCGCAAACCAACTGAGCTCAACCCTAATCCGGAGTTATTCCTTGGTTACGAACGGCAGCCAGTTAAGAAGAGGCGGAAACTCAACAGGTGCAATAACTTGGAGGTACAAGCTAACAGTCAGACATCAGCTTCGACCAGTGACATTGAAGTGCAGCTCGAACAGCAAGAGTCTCGCAAGTATTTTGTTCATGTGACATCTTTATTTCGCATGGTGGCATGCATAAATAATGAACGGTTGCAGAAAAAACAATTTAGCCTGAATGTAGCCTAATGCTACCCCACTGCTCAATGTAGCCTAATGCTGCCCCACTGCTGCGCTTAAATTGGCTAACAGTGTTGTGATTGTATTCTCTGGGTTATCAGTTTTACTTACCCAGTTTGTGTTTCAATTGTTTACATAGATTACAGTGCATGCACCCATCTCCACTCTGACACAGAGATTTCATTCTTGGATGAGCAGCAAACATCCACAACCCATGAGAATGGTAAGTTAGCCTAATACATTGTTTTTTATTCAGGTAGATTCTAACCTGTATTATGCAAAACTATGTTAGTAGGTTAGCCAGAGATAATAGTGAGTTAAGTATCTAGATGTAGGCTATACAATATTTTATTTATATTTTTTAAGTAAATAAATACATAAATAAAGGTTTAGCCCCCCTGGTCATTCAGTTTATCATCTGCTGGGATTTTGAAGAAGTGACTTCCTTTGGATATAGTGACATTTGAGATATTAAAGTACATTTATAGAATCAACTTCAACAATGTAATAACAATAATACAATAGGTGCAAAAGTTACAATAGCCGATGCTTCCTCTGGTCACTGCTTAGTCCCTGGTGTCTGCACAGATGATAAACTGAAATCTTAGTAACGAACAGGGGTGCCTAAACCTATTCATCAAATTGTAAGTAGTGTTGTTGGTATAGCTATAGATAACATTACTTACCTTGCCACCTGCTACTGAAGTAGTAGAGCTCAACATTAGGCCTGAAACCTGATTTGATTTTCATTGTCAACTTAGATTGCAATGGGGACGCCTCTTCTGACACAACCATCAAGAGTGTGACCAAGTGTTCTGTACAGACCCAGTGGGAAGACCCTGCCTTACTGCATCATGGTTATGCGAAGCTGCCCACCAACAGTAAAGAAGTCCGTCATCAAGCAACACAGTGCAGTGTGGCACATAATATTCTTCTCAATGATTCAGACTCATTACTGTACACTGGCATTCCACTTGAAACATTCAATACTCTTGTTTCAGTGCTTGAACAGTTTGCTGGGTCTTTTAAAATGTCTACAAGAGACCAAGTACTCTTAACATTAATGAAATTAAGATTAAACCTCATGATTGGTGATCTGAGCAGACGGTTCTTCATATCAGAGAGCTTGTCGAGTAAGATTATATCATACTGGATTGACAAATTGGAGGAAGTTTTAAGAAACCTCATCCCTTGGCTTCCTAGGGAAACCATTCGGGCGACTATGCCACTAGCTTTTAAAACCAAATACCCCAAGACAACATGCATTTTGGATTGTAGCGAGAGCCTATTACAAAAACCTAAAAACCTAGACTCAAGAGGAGAGTCCTATAGCCATTATTATTCCCATAATACAGTGAAGTACCTTGTAAGTATTGCTCCATGTGGCTTGATAATGTTTATCTCTGCAGCTTATGGTGGACGCTGTAGTGACAAGTTCATTACTATGGACTCTGGGATTCTGGAGTACTTACAACCGGGTGATGAGGTCATGGCAGATCGTGGATTTACAATTAGAGACATACTCTTTGAAAGGAAAGTTCACCTAGTCATACCCTCATTCACAAAAAAAGGTGCACAACTTACTGAAGAACAGGTCACTTCCACTAGAAGAATTGCAAATGTTAGAATACACGTGGAAAGGGCCATCAGACGCATCAAGGTGTTTAAAATCTTATCACAAGTAGTGCCAATTTCCCTGGTCCCAAAAGTAGACAAAATTCTACGTATATGTTCTGCCCTTGTGAATTTGCGGGGTGATCTCATTCGTGATGGCGAGCAGTAGGTCACTACATGGGGAAGAGTTCAGTGCAGCTTCAGATAAACTCAAGAATTGTAATGTAGATGTAATGAAAACACATTTAATATTTGTAATTGTTAATATGTTGTCCATGTCAGACATTGTCAGAAAACATTTGATTTAGTGCATTGTAATAAACATGAATTTACATTTCACTGCTGTATATTGAATTATTTTCAACAGTGGGCACTAACAATGGCCCTTTGTTCTTTACACTTTCCTCACAATTTCAGTGTACCTCCCATCAAACTTAAGCCGCCCCGCAGCAAATTCATCAACAAGTTGAGGTAGCATGGATGAGAAGTAAAACGCTCTCAACCGCTTCACCTGTTCTGTGACAAACAGCTCATCAAATGGTACCCTAAATACCAAACTCTCATCTGGCATCCAGATCATCAGTCTGGCTGTCTTGAGACCTGTGCAAAACATTCCTAGTTGGACTTGCATGTAATAGCCTCGGCTACCAGTTTTCTGAACCTCAAGTTTTCCATCCACTACCTTAAAATCACTGAATCTCTGAGATAACAGTTCCCTGAGTGTCTGGTGATTTTTATTTGGGACAGGGCATTTAATCTCTAAGAGCTCACAGGAGTTGATGATTCCATCCGGACTTGCTGATAACCATGGCTCTGCGCCACATACAACTGTGCCTGTGTGTGTTATAATTATTCCCTGTTCTCTCAGTTGGTTGCAAGCTGTTTCTTCCTTTTCTTTCCCATAATTAGTGACGTAGTTACCACGGAAGCTGGGGTAAAAGTGCTCACACAAAAACTTTTCACTATTTGTGCCTGCACGTACAGGCACCTTCTTTGCTGAACTGGCTGTAATTCTAAGTTTCCTAGAACTGTGCCACAGATCAGATGCACTCTGCCCCCTCGTCTCAAGTTCTAGTGTATCAGCTTGTTTGTCATCCATATTAACATAAGCCTGGTAGAATGTCTGGCATTTCACACAACTCAGATCACTGTCATGATTTTGATGTGACAAAAATGTTAAATCACTGATGGTTCCCTGTGAACTG
This sequence comes from Merluccius polli, assembly GCA_030340625.1. NCBI lineage: Eukaryota > Metazoa > Chordata > Actinopteri > Gadiformes > Merlucciidae > Merluccius > Merluccius polli. Next base: position 97,132 of record JAOPHQ010004883.1, read on the forward strand.
TCCTGCTGTTCTGCTGATGGAGTGGCACTGTAACACCTTTCTAGAAGTGTATTCTTTAAAAGAAATAGAGGCTTTGTTTGAGATGTGTCCACACTCTCTCTAAAGTCTTTATGGGACTGATACTGTGGTGTGTTTGGGAGCTGAGAGCCAACTGCCCTAGTCTCTCCCTCATACTCATCCTCTGCCTTGTGGTGCCTAAAATCTATCTGGCTCAGACGCTTGGGCTGAAGGTTCTTGGCTGTCCCTTCATTCCATCTCCGCTGTGTGTCAGTACATGCAAGCCCTGTCTTTCCACTAGAAACGGCATTCTGAACCTGAATCAGACATAATGATATAATGTTGTTGATTACCTGTTTGTACACTACCTGCATTGCACACTACAGTACTGCAGAAATGTAATATTTCAGACACGGACATAGATAGATAGATAGATAGATAGATAGATAGATAGATAGATAGATAGATAGATAGATAGATACTTACTTTATTGATCCCCAAGGGGAAATTCAGGTTCCCGGCAGCGTAAGACATCACACAACATACAACATGATGTGCAAGGACGATACAAAACACAATACATTGTACTGCACTGTCCAAATCCCTCGAACAGCCTACCTACCTTCCAAATGACAGCTGCTGCATGGCTACACGACTTTCCTCGTCCTGCAATGCACGAACAGCCGACGGTTTCAATGATGCCAATCGGCCTCGTCATTACCCAAGCTATTTGTTTAGGCTTATTGACGCTCTGACTGGGCCCGACCTCAGCCTTAAGGTAAATAAACTCACTGTATTTTGAACACAGTATTTTCCCTATCTTGTTGCTATGTAGATAATTGTAAGCCTCTGTGCTCTTGTAATTTCTTAGTGTCTCCCCATCAACACCCTCACTAAGAACGAAGTAGTTCACAATATCGACATAGCTAACTTCTGGCCACAACTTCATGTCGTCAACCCATTCCGTTAGCGTAGACGGATGGGGCACTTTCACGGTACTATCGCCAGTGCTCGTGAGATAGTCCGATCCATGGGACCATCTATGAGATGCGCTCATTTTGTCAGCTGCGTTATTGTTAGAGCTACTCCTAAATCCTGACAGTTGACAGCAGTAGCTAGCTCTACAGACTAGCGTAAACAGGAAGTTGGTTACCGGCATTCTACGTTGCCATGGGAAAGGTCAAAGTTCGGGAAAGTTGTGATATGACCGCCCCCTTTTTTAACAGCTCCGGTGCCGGAAGTAAATTTCCCATGTATTTATCTCGTCCACTTTTCGTAGAATCCTTATAAAAAGAGTATTAAGCCTTTAACCAAGCCAATCGTTCGTTATGGTAGTCGTGACCATATTATGTTTGATTCGGGCGTAAAAAGAATTTGGAAAACGGAAGAAAAGGCAAAGGTACAAGACTGTGTACATTATTTTGTTGACCGAGTGAGGAAACACTCATCCCGAATCAAACATAATATGGTCACGACTACCATAACAAACGATTGGCTTGGTTAAAGGCTTAATACTCTTTTTATAAGGATTCTACGAAAAGTGGACGAGATAAATGCATGGGAAATTTACTTCCGGCACCGGAGCTGTTAAAAAGGGGCGGTCACTGTTCCGCTCTATTTGGGCGGATTCTTGCATACAAACTTTGCGTACATTTGAAAAATGAGATTTTTTCCTTGAGATTGTGACCGGAAGACATGGAGATATGCCATTACGCGTTTGACACAAGATAGCCTGCATTAGACAATACGCACAACTTTTTTTTCTGCAGGGCCACGCGATGTGATGCACATAGCTTAATGTTAGTTTCATATTCTTCGTGAATTGTATTTCATATTTCTGTAGTCCCCTTCGTAGACCTAAGGTGTAGACATTTTTTTAAAACTCTCGTTTAGGTGAACGGGCTTATTTGTGTCATGCTTCTCATTGGTCAGCAGATGTCGCCATTTACTCAGTAACAAAATAAGAAACGGCTCCCCAGAAAGAGAAGATGGTCGTGCTTCTGAAGTTATGAGTAGCCTAATTATAACATTGTTAATGGAAAAATAAATAGATACATCTTTAATAAATGGATACATGTTTAGAATGACGCAAACACACAAAGCACAGAGAAAATAAGTCTAAGAAAAAGAGAAAATGTTATTACTCACTCAAATGAACAGTGCTAAAAGAAAACAGCTCCTGAAACCAATTTTAGCAACAACTATTCATTATAATTTGATGATACGTGAACGAGTACATACATTACAAACACTATAAAACTGTGAAATCATCATTATTATACATGAATATAACCTACTATGTTAGCCCTAGGTTATATCTTATAAGTAATGCTGTGTGACAGAGCGTAAACTATACCAGCCAAAGGTCTCTGTACTTTGTGTTGTATATTGAACATTTTTATTTTCCGGATAAAACCCTTTGAGATGTACCATCTCATTTTCAAGGGGGGTCCTGACAAAAGACAAAAAAATAGACAGAACATGAGATACAACCCAATATGCAACACAGAGCAGACATGGCTACAGTTACAATTAGACTAATTATAAAAGGACAAAAACAAACACACACTCACACACCATGCACACACCAAGAAAATCTAGACACAGTATAGTGACATTTAAACATTTAAAAGGAGCAGTCTGTTGTGAGGTGTGTGATAAGTTGAGTTGTGTGTGTCTACTCATGTGGTTTAATATCAGCCTGTTAGTGGTCTCTTTGTTTTTCCATTAAAGTAATGGAAGATATTGTAATTCACGTGCCTTATTATTGTAGGCTGATATGCATTTTATTCATGGGTAAGCTACATATATTTTTGGATTTGTCCTTAGAAATGTGAACATTATAGGACCCCTCTGCACCTATACCCCCCCGCATCCCCTCCTTTGCTTAATATTATATTCTTCCTCTCCTGCTCCCTTATATCACTCTGTCTGTTTTGTGATTTTCCACTGGCTAACAGCATTAGCCAGTGAGCCTTTAAAAAAACATTAGATTCTGTTTTTTTTAGATGAAGCCTCGTTGTCCATCGTGTTGCATCATCCTCAAAGCTGCGTTCAACAAGACTGTGTTCATCTCTCAGCTGGGTAACCATTGCTGGCTCTGCTGTGAGAAGTGTGTGTGTGTGTGTGTCCTTGTGTGGTTCATTATGATTGATGTGACAGTTAAGGGGGAGCGGACAAACTCATTTATTCATAAAATAACACAGACATGCAGTGACAGATACATCACACATTCAAACACATAAAAAATATATATAAAATCTCTTCTTTGTCTAATTTTACACAACTGCACCCATACACACATCTGTACACATTGTATAAATTATCACATACACACACACACACACACACACACAAACACACACACACACACACGTGTTGCAGCAGACGTAGGTGCACAGAGTACACATTGCACCCACTAACATGGGTGCACACACTCCCCCGTGGACCTCCACATGCACACTCATGTGCACACAATGGGGCATATGCTCACCAATAAAGCGACATATGATGAGAGGGCAGACATGCATGAAGCCATTGTTACGTTTTCACACATCCACATGTGCAGGCGCATGTGAGCAAATGCTTATTCATATCGGGAACAAACTGGGCTTGATGTGACAAATTGTTGCACACGCACTCTCACACAAGTGTGTACACACAAACACACATTGGGGGATTTGGTGCTGTGCTTCATTGTGTCACATCAGTGTCTGTCTGTCTGACTTCATCAGGGCAGAGACAAGGGTGGGGGGGGAGTAGAGGGTTGTGATGTGAAACAATCAGGATCTGATAGAATAGGTCTAGGACACACTCTCGCTCTGCTTCGCTTATTTTCTTTGTCCCTTTTTCAGCGTCACTTCCATGTTTTAAAGTTTGTCTCTTGTCTGGCGGTTTCATTTTCATACAAATCTTTTTATCTATTTCTGTTCTGTGTGGGTCCCACCTGAGGCTCCTGGGGGCCCGAGTGATGTATTCCTTACCCTAGATATTATTGTACAGAAGACCTCTCCATGCAATGACAGCACATGACATGTTTCTTTTTTCAGTCATGGTTGATATTTTTTAGATTCAATGTTTTAGTGTTTAGATACTAGGTTAATACGTTCAAGCTTGATCTAAGGTTTAAGTTTAGGTATAAAGTTATTTTAAAGGTAGATGTTTAACTAGCCTCATACGTTAATACACAACTCAACAAACACAAACTGACAAATGCGGGTTTGTCGTAAGAAGTGCCACACGACATAAGCATATTATCAGCGAGGTACAATTACATCATTGCTTCTTCTGGTGAGTCAGTTCGGCAGCTGGACCTCCATCATCTCACGACATGCCAGACTTTGACTTCACTCCTCTCGGTGGCCTCTAGGGGAAGCTGTGGACTCTTTCTCCGTTTCCCATCCACTGGCTACCTCACCTTTTATGAGGTCCTCTCTACTCCTTTGCTGTCAAAAATGCTGACACGCACGCACGCACGCACGCACACACACACACACACACACACACACACACGATTGCGTGAAGCGAAGGTCATGGCTGTGATGCGAGCCATAAATGACAAGCGTGATGATGTGTCTGGCGGTTTGAGAACACCGTAGACACAAAAGCAGAGGACAGACTTTCCATGAATTTATTTCTTAATTCCAGTCTTTCTTCCACCCTACTAAGAATGTATGCACTCAAATGGCACATATCATGGTATTTATTCTTTCTTTCTTTCTTTCTTTCTTTCTTTCTTTCTTTCTTTCTTTCTTTCTTTCTTTCTTTCTTTTTTTTAAACAAGACATTTAAGCAAACAGTACAATCAAAAGGACATTGTGAAGCACACTCCTAGCTGGCCTACCAGCTTGCTCAATTAATCCACTGCAAAAAGTCCAGAACGCGGCGGCGCGTTCGGTCTTTAAGCAACCTAAAAGAGCACACGTCACGCCTCTGCTCACTGACCTACACTGGCTACCGGTGGCTGCCCGAATCAAACACAAGTCACTGTCTCTTGCCTACAGAGTGATTTCAGGGTCTGCGCCTACCTACCTAAACTCAATCATAATGGCTTACACCCCTGCCCGGGCGTTGCGCTCATCACAACAGCACCGACTGGCCTCGCCCTCCTTAAACACAAGGCGATCTCAGTCGAGATCATTCGCATCTGCAGTTCCCCAATGGTGGAACAAGCTACCAGTTGCTACAAGAGCAGGGGCATCCCTCCCTGTCTTCAAGAAGCTCTTAAAAACCCTTCTCTTCCGAGAGCACCTGAAACCATGTTGAATAATGAAGCCATGATGTTCACTTTGTTCACTGTTATTGAAGCTATGTTGATCACTCTTATGCTATTGAAGTTGAATCGCCTTTGTCTTTATTGCTCTTGATTATATTGAAACTTGACTATGTCCTCAATTGTAAGTCGCTTTGGATAAAAACGTCTGCTAAATGTAATGTAATGTAATGTAATGTCTGTGACACCTGCATGTAGACAGACAGAGGAACAGGTCTGGTTTCACTTGAATCAAATCCTTTTCAGGTCCATACCTGGACTGAGTGAGTCGGGTCCTTCTCTAAACCTCTGTCTCCTCTGTCTTCTCTGTCTCCAGGCCCCCCAACCCTCTGTTGCTTCGGTTTCTTACTGCAACACTGTCCCCATAGATTAGCTGCTATGGGACTGAAGGGGAGGAGGTGTTGCGGATCACCATAAGCCCTGTGAAGATGTGTGTTACTGTGTTCGTGCTTCGTATGTGGTAATTTTTTTTGGTAATATTTATGCAAGATTTCCTCATTGTGAAAACATTGTGTGTGTATGTGCATGTTTGTGTCTATGCCTTTTTTTAATCTGCATTGATGCGTGTGAGTTACATGCACATCTGTGTGTAGAACTTTGTGATAATGTGTGTTTGTGTGTAAGCCACGGCGCAATAAACCACCTCTATGATTATGAAATAATTTCCTCTCTGTGCCGCTGTAAACCGGGATTCTCCAAGATTCACAGGCCCGGTCTAAAACCCAGATTCTGCACTGAAATCCCCTCCTAACGAGCAGGAAGGCAGCGACTCGTAGCCAAGTGAAATAATCTGATTATAGGAAGCAGAGCAGGGAGGAGGATGGTGACAAAGAGGGGTACGGCGAGCGGAGAGGTGTGTGTGTGTGTGTGTGTGTGTGTGTGATCCGGAATTTATATATTTAAATTTATATTTTAGTTCTCATCCTGAAATACCTGAACTCATGTTTTGAGCAAGGGTAATCGCAGAGAAACCCATAGCATTGTACTCCTAAACAGCTCTGGTATCGTCACCATTTTTAATGAATGCTGGGGTGTTGCTACAAGCCAGACTGGGGTGTTTTATAAGGGATGCATCAATATCATACTGTGGTCAGATATCAGAATACAATTTCAGAGTATCACGATCAGAGAATATTGCTAAACAATGATCCAACATACAAAATGGTACCACATTTTCAACACATTGGGGCTTGTATTATGAATTGATTAGCCTATATTTCAGCATGTGACCCAAGCGAATGGTCTAATCTTAAGTATAACTACAGTATATCAAGATGGCTTGGACTGTGGACTGTATGGACTAACACACTTCCATTAGGGGAGAAAACAATATTGGTTTTGTTTATTGAAATTATCGAAATTAACATCTGCTGCCACCAGCCAATAGCTGATGGATTTGACCATTTGTAATCTAAAAAAAAATGCAAGGTTACATATTAAAACAATTGCTTAGCTGGTACATTTTTCCACTCTGGCAGGTAAAAAGATACAATTCAAAAAGTTAATTTTGGACCCTGCCCAGGGGTGCAAGGAGGGGTATTAACTGGTGGATACATGGATGGATGGGTATGTTGATGGATGGATGGATGGATGAATGAATGGATGAATGAATGGATGAATGAATGGATGGATGAATTGACAAATGGTTGAATGGCTGGGTGAGTGGATTATTGTAACACCTTGCCAGGTCTGTAACTTCCTAAAAACATACACAGGATATATTATTTGTTTAAGGAAGTTATAAAGCGGGGCTTCAACCCATGTGCAAGGCTTCAAACCGATGAACCCCATGGACGCCTTTTCCAATAGATGAAAACCTTTCCGTAAGCAATCCCTTTCACCCCTCTGTTAAAACTAACCCCCACCAACCTCTCACCCTACACTAGTCTACCCTCTTCCTGTGCTATCTGTCAGTACGTACCGTGAAACGCCTGCTGATAGCCCTGCACTAATGACACCAGAAACACTGGATCTGTACATTTATTTTCCTTGGTCATCAGGTTGACGCGGGTTGACGCGGAACACAGTGGGTCTTCTGTGTGGATTTGTTCAGGGTGGGTTTGACATGTTTGTGCTGGGGCCGCAGCCTGTTCCCCTGGTCATGTGGAAAAGGTGATGTGCTTGTATAATAAAACAAGCAGAGACAGGGCGTGTGTGGAGATGATGCGTGTTTGACAGCGAGTGCTAGCTTCAGCTAACGGTCGCCCCAGTGGGTCTTCTCCAATATCCCCCCGCCATGCCGGAGTCAGAATCTGGGCTGTTTCTGCCGATTCTGCACAACTCCTCACATCAACTCAGCTCTTATTAAAGGGATTGGAGAAAAAAAATATATATATATATATGTGTGTGTGTGTGTGTGTGTGTGTGTGTGTGTGTGTGTGTGTGTGTGTGTGTGTGTGTCTGCATGTGTGTTTTGTTTGTGCCTGTGTGTCTGCAAATGTGGTGTGTGTGTGTGTTGGTTTCTGTGTGTACACATGCATAATTGTGAGTTTGACGAATGTGTGTGTGCACATGTAGGCCTATGTGTGCATGCATGTGTCGCATAGATGTGTGTGTGTGTGTGTGCATGTGTGTCTCATGCACGTGTGTGTGCGTGCGTGTATTTGTGTGAATGTGTGTATGCGCGTGTGTGTGTGTGTGAGTGAGTGTGTGTATGTGTGTGTGTGTGTGTGTGTGTGTGTGCATGTGTGTGCGTGTGTGTGTGTGTGCGTGTGTGTGTGTGTGTGTGTGTGTGTAGTCGTGGTGATATATAAAGAGCTGTCATGCAGGGTTTGCCCACGCTGAGAGCTGAGCTGGTGTTCTGAGGTCTCGACACGACTCTAAAGGTTACAGACAAAACTGTGTCACACACTTCCCCCCTGACCTTAATTCTCACACCAATATCAACACACACCTCCACTCATGTGTGTGTCTGTTTGTGTGTGTGTGTGTGTGTGTGTGTGTGTGTGTGTGTGTGTGTGTGTCTGTGTGAGGGTAATAGGGAGGCAAGTCAGTCAGACAAAATAAATTGAGGTTAGTGTGTCCAGGCAGGAGAATATTTTCCCCACCACACAACTGTGTGTAAAAGGTTTGACTGTCTTTCCTTCCTCCATTTCGTGGCATAATCATGGAACTATGAAACATAACCGTTGCACAGGTTGTGTTAGATTTATAATGTGGATTTATTATGTACAGAGGTAGAACTTCTAAAAGGGTCATTTCAATGCTTCTACATTTGTACTTACAAGGCATTAAGGAAGGACAGAAAAACTTCTTACCCCTCTTAGTTTGAGGAAAATTCATTTTTGATTTCCATGTTAATCTGTCTTACATTATGCCATTGCGACATAAATAAATAATATATGAGTACTAAGCCTTGCCAATTGAGGCTAGTTCAAATCCTGAGCAGAGAGCTGAATTGTGTCCAACTAAGGACACAGACTTTTTAGTGCCAACCCTACTATTCAAAACGCACCAATGCCAAATATTAAATAAAACATAGGCCAATGGTGAATCAACACAGTCGGTAGAGCTTGTGAATAATGTATAAACATATTCTGTTGTAAATTCAGTTAGGTATTCCTGTATTGGATTAAACCATAAATATGGAACATTTAATTCCATAAAGAGATGTCCTCTGCGTGAAACCGGCGACACCTGCTCAGACGTGATGATTAATGGCCTAAAAATCTCAAACAAGTTATGACGGTTTTTATAGGCTCGCGGGGCACTTAAAGTCCTTGCCTGACAGAATCATACCGCAGTTAATATCGCAACGCGCTGTATTCTAGAGATGAACTTTACCTTCACCGAGAGAGGAGAACCACCCCATTAGCATGTAGCCGCGCGAAAGCGGCCGACCCCTATCTCTGGGAACGCTCTCTCCTGTCCTTCTGTTTGAACGCCAGCCAAGAAGTGATGTCATCCGCTCTCAAAAACCCTGAATATTAAAACACTTAACGCACACGCTTTCGTCCTCGCCTGCAGTTCTTTTTTTTCCACACCGCCGCCACTTTTCTTCCCGGCCGTGCGCCGGAGCTTCGCCCGGTGATTTAGTTGAGGCGCGTCAGCATGGCTGCCGCCTGCCTGGTCTTGGGCCAGTTCACCCCCCTTCGCAGTTCAAAAACCAGCCCCCGTCGCGCACTCCCTCCGTTCCCGTGGATGGATTCTGGCTCATCCCTCTCCAGGTGAAAAATGGAAGAAGAAATAACAATAACACAAATACAAATGCACAACACAAATACAAATACACAACACAAATACACATTCAGTTGTTTCAATATCATTCAATATCATAACCGGACCATAGGCCTACACAAATGTCAGCAAATGACCGTGAACACCAAATGATTTACCGATGATTTTTTAGCAGGCGATCTGATTGCACGCAAAGCCCGCTGTAGCGATTTATCGCATCCAATTCAGTGACATCTGCTGATGTTTATAACGTGTGTCTTTAAGTAGGCCTTTAACTGTGTTAATGCTTGTGTGCTATTAAACAGAGAGGGAGTGACAGGGATTCTGCCAGGGTTACGCGTCCAAATCGTATTTCAAAACAAGACGGGAACCGGGAGTAGAGAGGGAGGGTCGCTAGAGGCCTGGCTGTCTTGGAGACACATACAGACAGAGGAAGAGATAAGGGCTTGACAAAAGCACAGGGACGACGAGAGCTGACATCAAGCACGAGCTGCAAGCGGTAAAACATCCTCCTCTATACACTTCTTCTTCTTTTTCTCTCTGAATGTCAGGAAAACGCCTATCGACACAACAACGCCACACTTCTGTTCTTGCATACTGCGGACTACACACAGTACACACACACTCCACACATCTAGGCCTATGTCATTAATGTAGCTTAGTTGTTTATAGTGAATTAGCAGGTGAATAAATAAACCGATGTCTGTATTGTAAATCACCAAAATGGAATGCAGTGCAAATCAAGTGTTTTGTGTGTTTTGTTGGCCCATCTGATGCAATCTATCAGAAATAGTGGGTAATGTTTACCAGGGTGGATGTGCTGTTCGGCTTGTGTCCACTTGGGAGCCCTTGACCCCACCTTGGAGGCTGCGTGTCAGGCTGGGGTAATGAGGTTCACGGTCAGGGGAGCATGTTGTAACGGCGTCGACAGAAGAAGCAACAGTATGTCTGTTACATTGCAGATACTCTACATGTTACTGTTAATGATAATATACGATGTTCTTCAATCCCTGAAGAAAACAGGAATATATATATATATATGTATATCTATCATATTTATGTAATGCTTATATATGGAATATTAATAAACAGATAGACATGTCAGTCAGTTTCTATCGTTTGCCACTTCCACACCCACCGGACTCTAACACTGTGCAATAATCCTTCAAGGACTATGTGGTACGGTTTATTGGCACCTTTTATTCATTTATGACTCTTTGCTTTTATGTAATTTTTAGCTTTTGGCCGTGGGCATGCTGCATTATTATTACCTTCTGTTATTGTGTAGTGTCTCTAATCTATATTTATATGCTTGTGTGAGCTACTGGACACATGGATTTCCCCATGGTGAATAAAGTATTTATCAATCTGTCTATCTCTCTATCTGTATTTATAGGCAGTGAAAACAACAATGGTTTTGTTACTGGTGGTGCAAAACTATCTGCCTTCATGCATTGACACTGTGGAAAAGTAGTTTGTAACAGATGGCCTGTGTGTATCCAAGAATTGACTCACCAAATTAGCATGAGTGTGTGTGATGGCAACACACACATGCTTGGCTCACACACACACACACACACACACACACACAAACACACACACACACACACACACACACACACACTCGGGAGAGCCTATTTGTACAAACAAAGTATCCTTCAATATAGTACAGTCAACACAAAGACACCAGGGAACCACACACACACACACATACACACACCATGTACATCACCGTGGCGACAGCCTCCTCTCTCTCTATTACATGCAAACCGCTCCCCCAGGTAACCCATGGCCGTGTCGTTGGCAGTGAATCTGAATGCTGTTTGTTTTCACCCATTACCATCACTACCCCCCTGGCTCTGGGAGTCACACACACACACACACACACACACAAATGCAGGAGCCACCCGGGAGGACCCGCAGCTCGGATGATAGTATTCATGTTAATGCAGATGTTGATATTCATGACCACTCCCGTCTCTGTGTGGGTGGGGGGTCTATGTGTGTTGATATGATTTGTGTGTATTTGGGAGGTGTTTAGTTGCCGAGGAATATTTTGTTTTTTGCGTTGTTGTTGTATTCAAAGGACGTTCATGTGTGTGTGTGTATTCAGGGGTTGTTTTGGTTGTAAAGTGTGTATTTAAATTGTGTTTGAATATGTGTGTATACTTGGGGTATCTAGTTGAAAATGCATAAATGTGTTGTGTGTGTGTGTGTGTGTGTGTGTGTGTGTGTATTCAAGTTGTGTCTAGCATTGTATACCTGTTGTGTGTGTATTCGAGGGGTGTCTAGTTGTGTAGAAATGTGTTGTGTGTAGGGGATGTCTTTAACTGTGTAAAAATGTGTTGTATGTGTACTAAATGTTTTGTGTGTGTATTCGGGGGGGGGGGGGGGGGGGGGTGTCTAGTTGTTTTTTTTCGAGGGGTGTATTAAATTGTGTATAAGCGTGTTGTGTGTACTCAGGGGTATAGTTGTGTATAAACATGTTGTGTGTGTATTCAGGGGTATAGTTGTCCATATAAATGTGTTGTGTGTGTGTGTGTATCAGGGGGTGTATTTAGCTGTGTATAAATGTGCCGTGTGTGTGTGTGTGTGTGTGTGTGTGTGTGTGTGCGGGGGGTGTCTAGCAGCATATACATGGATGTGTTTAATCAAGTGGTTTACGTTGCTCCTGGGCCCCGGTGCTCCGAGGCGTCACTAAAACAAGGAGGCAGGTTGTATTCTCCCCACGAGGTCATCAGTAATGTATAATGGTGTCTGCCTGTGTCTGTCATGTGTAGAACGCCCACATGTAGCGGGCATCACCTGAGGTCGTCCTAATAGATTATGGAGCTGTCCTTGTCTGCTAGGAATTATCCTATTGAGTTGCCATGGTGTGTGTGTGTGCGTATAGCCGTGCCTGTGTGTGATAAAAATGAGGGTGAGCTTTTATGTGTGTGTGTGTGGGTGCTTACACGTATATATGTGTATGTAGAGGCGTGCTTGTGTATGATAAAGAGCGGATGAGCTTATATGTGTGTGTGTGTATGTGTGTGTGTGTGAGTGTGTGTGTGGGTGGGCTTGTATATATATATATATATATATATATATATATATATATATATATATATATATATATATATATATATTAAGGCCGGGACTTTAACGCGTTAATAATGATTAATTAATTACACCATAATTAACGCGTTAAAAAAAATTGACGCATTTTAATCGCACTTATTTTTGCACCGCGGAACGTTTCTCACTGGATGAGTTTCAGGCGGACCGATTATACTGGAGCACCAACTAGCGTTCATGAGTTCAGACAACAACAAACCACAGTGAACATGAACAAAGTAGCTGATGAGACCGCTTTGGTTGGCCCCGTGGATGGGACATTGTGTTACAAAAAACGAACGGATGGAAGCGTCGATAAGAGCATGGT
>JAOPHQ010004883.1:115000-117500 GCA_030340625.1 Merluccius polli
TAGAGACAAAGTAGCCCTAACTGAAAGTAAGGCATTCATTTCTGCCGAGAGCTAGGTGACAAGGAGTGATGAAGAAATACATCAATTAACAACCTTTCCCTGTGGAACGGTTTACTCTTGCAAATCATTAACACGTTTATTTAAAAAAAAACATCATATAACCAATCAATGTCAATAGCTTTTTCTAAGAGATAATGTGTGTTGTTGTTTTTTTTTTCCTCAATAAAATTGCATAGAGAGGTCTGGTAATAAAGCGCCACGTGTGCAGAGCGGACAGCGTTTTCAACCACACAGGAAACTCACGTCCTCAAACAAAGGACTCTTCTATACTGGCCCACTTACTGCCTTGATCCTTGTGAAGTACCAAGTGTGGGTGATTTTGTCTGATCTATAATCCTCCATAGCACCATAATACCTGACACACCTGGAACCGGCCGACCAGGGATATCAGCTAGTCATCCGAAGAGACACAATGTCTACTTTTGACTTTGAACATTGCATCGCTGTAGGCAGCCAGGAACCTCACTCACCGTGAATTTGTTTCCCACCGGACAGCTTTGATTGGCGGACAGACAGCTCTTGATTGATGACACACACCAGCATCAGATGGGTGAGAGGTGACTCAGCTGGTATACATCAGCTACCCTCTCCCTCCCTCCCTCCCTCCCTCCCTCCCTCCCTCCCTCCCTCCCTCCCTCTCTCTCTCTCTCTCTCTCTCTCCCTCTCTCTGATGGTTTTAAACCGAGGGCTGCTGGGTCAGAGGCCAGCTGACCAAGGCCAAACAGAACGTGACGTGTCGCTAGTGCTCACCGCTTTGCTAACTGTTGAGGGACAAACGGCCGTAGCCATATGGTGAAACAACAGTCCTCTTAGGGATGCTGGTGCCAAAATTAACTAAGGTTAGCATTCTGGACAGATGTTTTACATTACGTGGAGAAATGGAGTGGAGTGAGTGTGTGTGCATGGGTGTGTGAGTGTGTGTGTGTGTGTGTGTGTGTGTGTTTGGAGGGGTGGGGGTGGGGGCGTCGGGTGTAAGGTGATGGGCATTTCAGCTTTCCATCTGTGTGACATGTCAAACCGACATCTGACAACCATCCACCCAATTGGCGATTGAGGGCCGCAATTTCCTTGCAAACCGCAACTGCCATGTCAGGGTGAGTGTCTGAGTGTGCGCTGCTACGCTAGTGTGCGTGCATGTGTGTTTGTGTATGTGTGTGTGTGTGTGTGTGTGTGTGTGTGTGTGTGTGTGTGTGTGTGTGTGTGCGCGCATACCCCATTAAAGTAAGATTTGCCTAACAGGACTTTAATTGTAGCACTTTACATAAAGTATATGTGTTTAAACTGCAGAAAGTGCCATCCAAGTCTACGTCCGGCACAACACACACACATGCACAAAACAAACCAACTCAAAAATGCACGCGCAACAATGTAGACATAAAAATAAACACACGTGTACACACACAAAATGACAAACCTGCATATATACACACATGCATATGGAACAATATAGAGTAGACATAACTAACACACACTCACTAAAGACACGTACACACAGAAATACACACACACAGACACACACACTCACACATGTATAAGTCATGACAAGTGCCAGTAAGAATAATGGAGTCTGACAACCGTAGTCTGAAGACGTGCCAGAGAAAGATCCGGATGGCCGCTGTGATCATCTGCTATCAACTAACAACTGGAGTTATGCCAGTCAAGTCCCTACCAGCACACACACACACACACACACACACACACATACACACGTGTGCACATGCACACGCACACACACACACACACATGCACGTATATATATATGCACATGCACACACACTTTGAAGCTATTTGTTTCCACTCTGCCTCTCATAATGATGTTTTCAAAGAGCTTTCAATCATCTGCCACCCCCGCTACAGGGGCAGGCGGTTGGGGGTGAACGAGATTCATCTGCATGGCCTTCAGAGCAGGGCTGGACTGGGACGAAAAACGGGCCCTGGCATTTTGGCCCAGACCGGCCCACCATAATCCATCACACAGGGGATTAAAGAAGTGATTGGGCCAGCCCGGTGTCAATTAAGAAAAAAAAACAATGGGCCGATCTACCTGTTTTATGGATCGGTCAGACAATTAAAAAAAATAAATAACACAGTTGTGTCGGCCCAAAAGGCACGTCAGTCTGTCAGGTGGCCAGTCCAGCCCTGCTTCAGAGAGACAGAGGGAGACACACCAGAAATCAACACACACAGTGATTATTTCTGGAAGGTTCCAACTTGAGAATTCAGATTGAGAGTTGAGTTGGTTATTCATACCCATATATGCACTCTCTCTCTCTCTCTCTCTCTCTCTCTCTCTCTCTCTATTAAAGCATTTTAATATAGTCTTTAGTCTTTTCGTTGAGTTGATCTCTAAAGTTGTTTTACAAGTTGTCAATGGCACCCACCCAGATATCCCTGCATTAATTACTTAATACTCGAGACTTAAATCAAATTTAAACAGAAT
>JAOPHQ010004883.1:122500-132500 GCA_030340625.1 Merluccius polli
ACTGGAACCACACAAAATTACCTTCATTTCCGCTATTGTTTCTAGTGAGTCTCCATATTGAGCAGTGTAAACAGGGGCAGGAGAGTGTAGTGGCACAGTAGAGTGTACGTGCGTTTTATCCAAAAAGAGAAAGTGACAGTGAGTTCACATCTCAATAAGGAACAGGTAGGGCTTTGCACCTCTTGCTCGAGGACACCTACAGGTAGACTGTGGACATTGGGAATGGAACCAATAACCTTTCCGCTGGGAGCCCCGCTCCACTACCTTCATGCTCCAGTCTCCAGTCTGTAATATTTCACCTATAAAAAAATAGCACTCTTGGTATTCGATCATTTTTTGTGCATCTGAGATTCTAGCATCGATACCATTTTCTGTCGGCCGCTGTGATAAAATGCTCTTCAGAGGAAACGCTGGGCAGCCATTATGAACAATACAGTACACCAGAGGGCTGGAGGGAGGCGCTGTGAGGAAGACCGTGTGATGAAGCGAAGGGGAACCTTCTGGGCGGGGAGTCACCCAGCGGACGCTTTTATCCAGACCCACTTCTGAGTGAGTCTGGGAACAAGCAGCTTAGGATCAATATTGGAGTCATTAGAAAAATTGATGCTACTGTGCGACTGAAGTTTTCTAAAACAACGGGAGACCAGCGCAGGACAGAACTAGCAATAAGAAACCAGGGGTTGGATGTTTATTTGACTTTTATTTGACTTTAAAAATAGGTTTAAATCTTTTCCTAATCTTCCAATGTAATCTCATTGTGCCGGTGAGTCGGAGAGCTATAGCTATAGTTATATAGCTATATAACTATAGCTATATAACTCTAACAGCACTATGGTGGAATGAGATATTGGGAACCACAGAGTCCCAAAGCCGGGGAATATATCAATACTTTATGGATACTGTTGGTTGAGACATGTCTCACTTTTAGGGCAGAATATTGGGATAAAATGTTTCCTTTTTCCTTTACTCTTTTGTACTCTCACACGGTTAGTTTGCACTTCGCCGTAGTCAAACAGGCAGCACTGTGTAGTGTGAAGTCAGACTATTGTGTCCTCATATCCGATGTGTTCGAGTGAAACGTTCTGTGAAATCAGTAACAGCACTGATAGTATGACCAAATAAAATGGCCTTTCCTATCCACATCACTTCTCATCATTGATGTAAACTGAAACATTCGAAGCTAAAAAGCAATATAGCGTACCATTATAGAGGTGTTGTGTCATGGTGATGTTGTGATATTTGATTCGGACTATTCATCACCCTGCTTGAAGCTTAAAGTGCTTTGAACCCAATGTGTGGTCCACAGACCACTGTAGTCCACCATCCTAGTGCTGAATCCCCCCCTCTCTTTCTGCTTTCTCTCTCTCTCACACACACACACACACACACACACACACACTCAAGGATTCTATCTCTCTCTCTCTCTCTCTCTCTCTCTCTCTCTCTCTCTCACACACACACACACACACACACACACACACTCAAGGATTCTGTCTCTCTCTCTCTCTCTCTCACACACACACACACACACACACACACACTCAAGGATTCTATCTCTCTCTCTCTCTCTCTCTCTCTCTCTCTCTCTCTCTCACACACACACACACACACACACACACACACACACACACACACACACACACACACACTCAAGGATTCTCTCTCTCTCTCTCTCTCTCTCTCTCTCTCTCTCTCTCTCTCTCTCTCTCACACACACACACACACACACACACACTCACACACACACAAAATTGGTTCCAGGTCCCTGTGGCAGCTGAGGACATGGCAGACAGCTAAACGAGCAGCGATAAGGAAGAGGTGAGGGAGACAGTCCACAATAAAGAGATAGAGAGGAAGGAGAGAGAGAGAGAGAGAGAGAGAGAGAGAGAGAGAGAGAGAGAGAGAGAGAGAGAGAGAGAGAGAGAGAGAGAGAGAGAGAGAGAGGGGGAGTGGGAGTGGGAGAGGGAGAGAGAGTGAGGGGGAGTGGGAGAGAGAGAGGGGGGAGTGGGAGAGAGAGAGAGGGAGAGAGAGAATGACTGAGAGAAAAGAGATGGAGTGCATAAAGGAGAAGTAGAAAAATAATAAGCAAAAAATAATGACAAGGGCAAATCCAGAAAAAGAAATTCAAGGTAAATGGATAAGAAATGGCAGATGGCAGGAGAGTGAGAGAGTGAGTGAGACAGAGAGAGAGAGAGAGAGAGAGAGAGAGAGAGAGACTGAGAGAGACTGAGAGAGGGAGAGTCGAGAGAAGAGCTTGTCAGCGCTCTTGACCTTACCCGGTGAGACTCAAGGCTCCCTGATTACCTCCCCCCCCCCCATCACCACCCGCCCCCCCCCCCCCCCCCCCCCCATCACCACCCCCCCCCCCCCCCCCCCCCCACCACCACCACCACCGCCTCCCCCTCCCTCCATCACCACCACCTCCACCACACTCCTGCCCATACCTGCTCTGCAGAGGACAGTGTGTGTGTGTGTGCGTGCGCGTGCGCGTGCGCGTGAGCGAAACGCAGACAGACAGAGGGGCGTGCCGAAATGTGATGAAAGAGCGGTGTGAGTGGTTGTGACGCGACATTCGACACCGTCATCTCGCGAGGCCTTTCCCCTGTCACACACACGCGCTGCCTCGAAGGGGAAATTGCTGTAATTTGTGCGCGCGACGTTCTCATAAAGACCGCGGCCACGCGCCCCCCCCCCCCCCCCCCCCCCCCCTCTCTCTGTCGCGCGCGCCATCTCATGTGTCTACTTTTTTTGGGTGGGGGGGCTTCACAGGGGAGCGATCATTTTTCACCCTGACATTTTTTTTTATGGCTAAACTCTTCGCCATTAACTGCCGGGGAAGCAGGCTGATACCCTGCCCCCCCCCCCCCCCCCCAGCCCCATCTGCTTTTAAGTGCCGGGGTGCGCGCGCCGTGCGCGTGATCGTGAGGTTGACGTGCTCGCGGAGCTCCGTTCACCTTGAGGGACGCGCGTCTTTGAAGTCAGTGCAGAGCCGTCCTTTCAGGAGGATGGGAAAATCCTTTGTTTTAGCAAAAGTTCCCGTTTTGGGAAAACGACGACTGGGGATTCATTTTTATTTCATATATCTCAACATCTACTGTATGTTTTTTGTTTCTTTGTTTCTTTCTTTCTTTTTGTCTTTCTTTCTTTCTTTCTCTTTTTCTCTCTTTCGTTCTTTTTTTTCTTTCTTTCTTTCGTTATGTCTTTCTTTCTTTCGTTCTCGCTTTCTTTTGTTCTTTCGTTCTTTCTATCTTTCTTTCTTTTTTTGTTTCTTTCTTTCGTTCATTCTCTCTCTATTTTTTTCTCTCTCTTTCTTTCTTTCTTTCTTTCTTTCTCTCTCTCTTTCTTTCTTTCTTTCTTTCTCTCTTTCTTTCTCGTTTTCTTTCGTTCTTTCGTTCTCTCTTTCTTTTTTTGTTTCTTTCTTTCGTTCATTCGTTATGTCTTTCTTTCTCTCTCTTTCTTTTTTTCTCTCTCTCTTTATTTCTTTCTTTCTCTCTTTCTTTCTTTCTTTCTTTCTTTCTTTCTTTCTTTCTAAACACAGGCACAGACGTCATTGATTGATCTATCAAAATAATTGACCCGATATAAAAGCATCTGGTGATGGTTTGTAGCAGAGAACCTGTAGTACCAGATGTGTAGCGTCCCGGCTATCTAACCCAGACCATGTACACAGCTGGGTTAAGCCCTAAACAATCCACTGTCAAACACAAACGCAGAAAGTATATAATATATCATCATTCATCAAGCACTCCAATTCCCTCCAAATAACAGTTTCCACATTTAAATTCACCTCTCTCCAAAAAAAACCAACACATCCACTCAAACAATTTATACATTTCTCAGAAACAACAAACTTAAAAAAGACCATTTTTTTCCCCCTTCAGGTTTGACGTTGTGGGTGCCGGCTGGTGGGTGTGTGGAGAATGGGTTTGTGCTGAGATGTTTACCCTGGCGGGGTGCAGGCTCCTCCGGCCACGCTCCCCCCGGTGCGGTGCGGGACGTGGAGGGGGTGTGGGACTGACCCGCCAGAAGACTTTTAAAGGGATGGTTCTAATGTTGTGTTGTTGTTCGTATGCCACTTCTCCACCACAACGTGGACTGAATGGACATAAACCGCCTTGCATTCAGGACATTGTATACGTTTGGGGTTCAGATGAACAGACTAGCCTGACCTACTGTTTTATTTAATGACTGAATCTAGTATTTTCTAATATCTATCTAACCATCCCTGGAAGGAGGGATCCCTCATGTTTGTTCCTTTCTAAGGTGCGGTTTCTTCCCTCCGTTGTTTTTCCTTGCCCTTGTGTCGTACAATATGGGTCTGGGAAGTCCTTTGAGACTGTGATTAAGGACCGTCCGTATGTGAACCAAATACAAACGGGGTAAGCACCTGTTCTTAGGTGTGATATCTCACTGTATATTTGCTTCGTCATCTGTTCAAAGCGTGTCTTTTTGTTTCAAGTGTTTACTAAATGTTCAGTATAGGCAACGTTGAGTGGCTATGAACAGAAACACGGCGCGGTTGTACTGAACAGAACACTGTGGGTGGACACTGATGGCTTGCGGTGACGCGGCGGCCTCACTGTGTGGACTGAAGAGGGAGGAGGAGGTCGATAGTCTTCGCTATCTCTAATGCACCGCTGTCCGCCCACAATGTTATTAACACACCTCATCACCTGTACATCCCGCGGAACACAGAGGCTGACTGTGCACACACACACACACACACACACACATGCACTCCAACATACACACGCGCACACACACATACACTTGCATACAAACACATACACACACACGTGCACACACACACACACACACTCACTTGCATACAAACACGTACACACACACGTGCACACCAACACACACACACACACACACACACACAAACACATAAACACACTTGCATACAAACACATGCACATGTACACACACACACACTTGCATACAAACACACACACATTTGCATACATGCACACACACACACACACACATATGCATGTGCATGCACACACAATCACACACATGCACACACATATAAGCACTCCAGCACACACAAATATGCACACAAGCACACATAAACACACAGACACAATAATCCATGCTACATGGAGATACACACTCCACAATTATAAACTGCCACCTCCTGTCAAATAAGTGTGTATACCTCGTAAACACGCATACGTTGTGAGGTCCCTCCCTCTCCCTGTAACCACAGCAGTGCAGAGCCATCACACTCTGGGGCCCCACATCACCGCCATGAAGACGCATTGGGTCATTTATTGACTGTCACTTATTTTTCTCCTTTACGCCTCCAAATGGTGGAGGGAAATAACACACACACACACACACACCCACTGAGCAGCAAACTGTTTCCCTTGATTTAGTTGAATGAAGAAACGGAAAACAGTCTCTTCCCCTCTGAAGCCTTGCAGCTTTAATGAAAAAAAGAGAATATATTGATCCGAGCAAATTGCACATTTAATGAAAAGATCCTCTGACAAACGTTTGTGCTGCAGGCAGCCGTGGATAGAAGGCAGCAAATTGAAGACCCCCTCTCTCTCTCTCTCCCCTCTCTCTCTCTCTCTCCCCTCTCTGTCTCTCTCCCCCCTCTCTCTCTCCCCTCTCTCTCTCTCTCTCTCGCTCTCTCCCCTCTCTCTCTCTCTCTCTCTCTCTTTCTCTCTTTCTCTCTCTCTCCCCCCTCTCTCTCTCCCCTCTCTCTCTCTCTCTCTCTCTCTCTCTCTCTCTCTCTCTCTCTCTCTCTCTCTCTCTACAGAATACTATTGTGACTACTAGACTGCACTTTCTCTCTGCTCCCTGTTCTGTGACTCTCATGGGAAGGGGTTGTAGACTCTGTGTCAGACCACTTAGACAATCAGAAACATAATTTCCATGGTGGTATAAGATAACTATATTTTGAAATGAATAAGAAATGACCAGTTTGACTGCTGGGTTAAAAAATAGTTATATTTATTTTAATGTTTTCTATTGTAATTAAAACACTGTGATATGTCGAATATCAAATATCGATGCTCATTAGTTAATCTCAGGAAAGTTTATAATTATATCCAATTTAAAACATGGTTTTATAAATTGAAATTAAATTATTTGTAGAGAAATGGCAACCAATCACACAACCTTGGATGAATATGTAAACAACTCAGAATGAGAGGAGGTTTTAAAAATCCAACTTACAAAAACAATAACAGCAATGCCATCGCAGAGCGATCGCCTTGGAGCACAAAGGAACCAGACTTGCAAAGAGAGCATCTCCTCTGCTCAGGTTGTTTTAGTTCAGCTTGTTTAACAGCAGTTGGAATGTTTGAGACTGAGAGAAAGATTGGACATATTTTCCAAAAAGAATCGAGAGAAAGCGCTGCCTTAAAACTTTGTTTTTTTCTAAGCAGCGTTCGACTGGCCTTTTTTTAGTTTCCCCCAAAGGACAAATTAATTTATAAAACCATCACAACACTGCTTGAAAAGCAAACAACATAGCTTAGCTTTCTCTTGCTTGTTTCATCATGCTACGTGTAAAGCGTCCTTGGGTCCCTTGAAAAGTGCTCTGTAAATTAAAGTTATTATTATTATTATTATTATTATTATAATTATTATTATTGTTATTATTATTATTATTATTATTATTTTTAATATTATTATCATTATCAACAAACTGTGTTGTTTTAGTTAATATTTGAAGATAATATCTCCCACTTAGACCTTGGTTCAACCATGCTCGTCTCTTTCAAGGACATCCAGTAGAGCGTATGATCTTATATGTATGGTAGGGGTCAAAGGTGAACAGATTCTGATTCTGAGCCTGCAAGGGTGTCTGGGTGTATAACTGAGCTATTCCATATATGTGTCACATTCAAGAAACAATAAGACAGCAATTCATTCTTAATCGTGATTAGTCAGTTGCAGATTGACCAAAGCATCACAGATGATATAAAGGGTAACCCCCGCTTTAGCAGGAGAACCTCCGAACCTACGAGTTTAGAAAATGTGATGAGCAGTTGCGACGGTCGTAAAGGTTTTAGAAAAAATGGACACATTGTGTTCCTTAGGAGCAAGTGTGAGGGCTGGCAGACCCACGTCACACTGGCTTGAGCAAAGTTTGCAGCCAATAGAGAACTACCACTCTGGAAAATATTTTTGAGCCGGGAAGTATACAGCAGACTTGTATTTTACAGAGAATTTCCCCCATACCAACTTTTAGTCACAAATAACACTTTATCAGACCCAAACGGAACCATTTGGGTCTGATAAAAATGATTTGGGGGTTTACTTACCCTTTAACAAGTACAGCTAATGTGCTTTTACTGTTTTTTAGATAGCTGAGGGAACCATTTCACATGAGTTTGGTTTTCAATAACTAAAAAAATACAGTCTGTGTGTGTGTGTGTGTGTGTGTGAGAGAGAGAGAGAGAGAGAGAGAGAGAGAGAGAGAGAGAGAGAGAGAGAGAGAGAGAGAGAGAGAGACAGCTCTCATATATCCCTGGTCAGCATCAGGTCCATATATGTTAGATCACAGCCCCCGCCTGCAACAGAAAGCCAACAGCCAAACAAGGCAGGAAGGGCGGGATGGTTCTCACACCACTTTTTGTCCGTTAATATGAATTATTAATGTTAATCTGTTGATTCCTCGGCTACCTGCTAGCATGTCAAAAACATGTCCAAATCTTGTGTCTTGTTAGTGGTCTTGGAAAGGAAAAGATTACAACTGTAACAGATTCAGATGAAGAGTTAGCCTTTGTTAGTATAGTCCATACCCAGAATGTCATCAAATGTGTGTGTGTGTGTGTGTAAATAAGTACTGACACAGGGTTGGGTTATGCATAAATATCAACTGTGTGGGGGTCTTCAGCCCCCTGGAGGAGAATACTGACTGGCCGCTGAGCCTGAGCCAAGGAACAAGGCAACGGCTACACAGAGCCAAACAGCTCCCTCTTTGACCACTGTGTTAGAGAGGAATACAAATAGCTCTCTCTCTCTCTCTCTCTCTCTCACACACACACACACACACACACACACACACACACACACACACACACATGCCCATGACACATGACCACACACACATGCATACATACACAACACACACGCACATGCACATGTCCCCCCCCCCCCCCCACACACACACACACACACACACACACAGTATCCCCTTTATTGCTAAGTCACAAATACAAAGCCATACTTCTCTTACTCCATCACTCTTGACTATCCAGTCGTCGTCCATACATTCCTCTCCAACGGTCGCCAACTCAAACTCCCGATGGGCGGGGCCCGCCGGACCTGTCCGTCCATCCCATTAGACGGCCTCTGATTGGTTCTCCTACCACCACGAGGGGGCGGGGTCAACCCGTACCACATGGAGGCTGTGGCTCCTTACCTCCGTCGGAGGAGCTGAATCCACCCCTCTGTGTGTGCGCGCAAGAAGTGATGCTGCACCCGCCGATGCCAACTGAACTTACCACTTTTGGCGCAGTTCATAAGATGACACTCGTGGAGCTGTTTGATTGAATTAGGAGAGGGAGAGGGAGAGAGAGAGAGAGAGAGAGAGAGAGAGAGAGAGAGAGAGAGAGAGAGAGAGAGAGAGAGAGAGAGAGAGAGAGAGAGCAATCATCTTCGGTTCCATACTTTGTGCTGAACTTGTTCTTTGCATCCCAGTGCCGGGATTGGATTTGATGGGAACATGACGAAAGGCGCAACCAGACGGCGCGCCCTGGGCACCTTGCTGCTGCTGCTGCAGCTGCTCCTCCTCACCGCAGTGATGGTGTCTCTCTCAGCAGCGTCCCTCTCAGCGCCGCCACCCGCGCACCGCGGACGCATCGCGGAGAACTCCCCTCCCGGGACGCCGGTGGACGGGGTGGCGTTGCGCCTGGCGGCGGCGGCGGGGGGCGGCGGCGAGTGCCACGCCAGTTTGACCGGGAATTACGCGTCGGATTTCAAGTTGGTTTACCGGCACCGGGGACAGCGGCGTCTGCTGTTGGAGTCGACCAAAA
This sequence comes from Merluccius polli, assembly GCA_030340625.1. Taxonomy (NCBI): domain Eukaryota; kingdom Metazoa; phylum Chordata; class Actinopteri; order Gadiformes; family Merlucciidae; genus Merluccius; species Merluccius polli. The sequence goes on from JAOPHQ010004883.1 coordinate 131,503, forward strand.
GTTTGGACCGCGAGTTCATCGCGATGTATGAGCTGACGGTGACGCTGCCGGGCTGCCTGGTCGGTCCTGCCGCGGTCCAGCAGGTCCAGGTCCCGGTCCAGGTGGAGGTGGCGGACCGGAACGACAACGCGCCGCGGTTCACCGGAGGAGGGAGGAAAACCGTGAGGGTGGACGAGATGGCGCCGATCGGTTCCGAGGTGGCGCGCCTCAGCGCCAAGGACGGCGACGCGGAGCGCAACGGACTGGTGACTTATTACGCGTCTCCGAGGTCCCGTTTCGTCCACGTGGTTCCGTCCACGGGACAGGTGAGGCTGATCCGGTCTCTCGTGGGGGTCGCGACCCTGACGGTGCGCGTTTACGCGAGGGACAACGGGGACGAGGTGCGGATCAGCGAGCCCGTCACGCTTCTGATCGAGGTGGGACCCAGGACCGGGTCCGGGTCGGTCCGGCGGCCCCGGGACGTCTCCTCCGAGGAGCCCGTCTACGACGTGAGCGTCTTGGACGACGTCCAGCTCGGAGATTTGATTTTCACGGTGCCGGACCGAAAGTTTGACAAGCGGTGGTTTGAGGTGGTCCCATCGGAGCCGGACCCCCCAGTGCGCGTAGACCGGGACTCGGGGCGCCTGTACCTGGCGCGCACCCTGAGGGCCCCCGCGGACGTGGTCGTGAAGATACATCACTTCAGAGGTAAGTCTTTCACTTTCATTTACCAGGCTGGCCTTAGTGTTTGGATGTCTAAAAGTATCATCTTAAAAAGATATTACAATAATAAACATGTTATAGGCCTGCAATGTCCCATATGACAACATTGAAACATGAAAAAAATAAACTTTTTTTTCATATAATTGCTCAACTGGCGAATTACTGTAATGGTGTGCGCGCGTTTATCACGTCTTGCCTCATGGTTTTATTAAAACACTTCCCTGATGGTTAATGAGGATGGATGTGCGCCAGAGGGACGTCAGTTCTCTGGTGAGGTTGGACGGAGAACACGCACA
>JAOPHQ010004883.1:137500-147500 GCA_030340625.1 Merluccius polli
CAGCGCCTCTGCTGGCCAGGAGCTGGAAGTTCACGACCAATTCACACACGTCGCTTCAAACACTCCTCTATTGTGTGAATGGCCTGCAGCCCCAGAGGGTCATTCAGACTGTAGAGGGCTGTTAAACAGCCTACTTAGTAAAGAAAACCAGTCTCTTCAAACATGCAAACACGAAGAAAACCAGTCTCTTCAAACATGCAAACAACAAACAAAAATAGTGTATTTTTCTAACAAAATGTAAAGGCTCAGCTTTAAAAGTTCCACACTTTTTTGTATGTAATGACAGGGGTCCACTGTTGGCTATTACAAAATGACACAAGTCCCCTCTTAGATAGCGTGGAGCGACATTCACACTCCTGCTTTTATGAAAAGAGGAAATAACTATATATACTGTAAGGAAAAGATAGTAATCTCAACTAATGTAATAATAATTTGTCAAACTTGATTTGTTAGTGTGTTTTTAGGAATAGAACAGTCAAACAAAAACCTATCTATTCATTTGTATCAATAAAAAAGTATTTAAAAAAAATTACAATTTCATCAGTCCCCAATCTACATTTAAAGAAATGCATTAGAATTGTTGATTTGCATTACAGAAAATGGTCCACACTTCTACTGTATGGAATGACAGGGGTCCACTGTTGGCTGATACATAATGACAGAAGTTCCCTCTTAGATAGCATAGAGTGACATTCACACTCCAACATGAGGATGAGTAAGAAATAAATAAGCAAAATGGATAGAGAGAGATTCTTAAGAGATAATAAGAATCTAATTATGATATATATAGTGTTATTTTGCAAGTAAAGTTGCCCCAACAATGTTGTCATTGTGGCTTTTTGAGTGAGTTGTATTTACAGCTTATATATCTATAAGTTATATATCTAAGAATAGCAACAACAGAACTTGCTATTTTGGATATTGCCAGAGAACAATTTAGCATGGTATATAGGACAGAGGTCCAGAAATTATAAATTTGTCTGCGATACAACGGACAAGTCAGCTAGAGGATGGCTTAATTTCACAAAAGACATGAACACAAATTTCTAAACTTAATAAAGTTGTAGTTTTTTTATAACTACAAACTTGTGTGCTTAGTCTACGGCTAAAGGAATGCATTTTATCTGTTGATTTGCATAACGTAACTTTTTTGTATGTAATGACAGAGGTCCACTGTTGGCTATTACAAAATGACACAAGTCCCTTCTTAGATAGCGTGGAGCGACATACACACTCCTGCTTTTACGAATAGAGGAAATAACAAAAATATATTGCAACGAAAAGATGGTAATCTCAACTAATGTAATAATTATTCGTCCAACACAATGTTAATATGTTTCTGTAACAGAATCTAAACGCTCAGCTTTAATGGATTGCTTAACCATTGTCAAGTATGACACTGTATTAAATAAAGGGCTACCCAGAAGGCAAGGGAGTAGTAAGTACTTTAGAATTTAAAAATGCAGGGAAAAGAAAAAAAACACTAAGCTGTAATTAGTAATTAGGAATAGAACAGTCAGTAGCAAGATCATATATATTAAAAAATATAATAAACAAGTCTGGTAAAAAAAAAAAGACACTTTTAGGGACTAGACTTTTAAAATAGTTCAATCCCCAAAATGTACCTTTATGTTATCTAACAATGAGTGATTTCCATACATTTTACAATTTCGTCAGTCCCCAATCTACATTTAAAGAAATGCATTAGAATTGTTGATTTGCATTACAGAAAATGGTCCACACTTCTACTGTATGGAATGACAGGGGTCCACTGTTGGCTGATACATAATGACAGAAGTTCCCTCTTAGATAGCATAGAGTGACATTCACACTCCAACATGAGGATGAGTAAGAAATAAATAAGCAAAATGGATAGAGAGAGATTCTTAAGAGATAATAAGAATCTAATTATGATATATATAGTGTTATTTTGCAAGTAAAGTTGCCCCAACAATGTTGTCATTGTGGCTTTTTGAGTGAGTTGTATTTACAGCTTATATATCTATAAGTTATATATCTAAGAATAGCAACAACAGAACTTGCTATTTTGGATATTGCCAGAGAACAATTTAGCATGGTATATAGGACAGAGGTCCAGAAATTATAAATTTGTCTGCGATACAACGGACAAGTCAGCTAGAGGATGGCTTAATTTCACAAAAGACATGAACACAAATTTCTAAACTTAATAAGGTTTTTGTTTTTTTACAACTACAAACTTGTGTGCTTAGTCTACGGCTAAAGGAATGCATTTTATCTGTTGATTTGCATAACGTAACTTTTTTGTATGTAATGACAGAGGTCCACTGTTGGCTATTACAAAATGACACAAGTCCCTTCTTAGATAGCGTGGAGCGACATACACACTCCTGCTTTTACGAATAGAGGAAATAACAAAAATATATTGCAATGAAAAGATGGTAATCTCAACTAATGTAATAATTATTCGTCCAACACAATGTTCATATGTTTCTGTAACAGAATCTAAATGCTCAGCTTTAATGGATTGCTTAACCATTGTCAAGTATGACACTGTATTAAATAAAGGGCTACCCAGAAGGCAAGGGAGTAGTAAATACTTTAGAATTTAAAAATGCAGGGAAAAGAAAAAAAACACTAAGCTGTAATTAGTAATTAGGAATAGAACAGTCAGTAGCAAGATCATATCTATTAAAAAATATAATAAACAAGTCTGGTAAAAAAAAAAAGACACTTTTAGGGACTAGACTTTTATAATAGTTCAATCCCCAAAATGTACCTTTATCTTCCATCTAACAATGAGTGATTTCCATACATTTTACAATGTGCGTGAGTCCCCAATCTACATTTAAATAAATGCATTAGAATTGTTGATTTGCATTACAGAAAATGGTCCACACTTCTACTGTATGGAATGACAGGGGTCCACTGTTGGCTGATACATAATGACAGAAGTTCCCTCTTAGATAGCATAGAGTGACATTCACACTCCAACATGGATGAGTAAGAAATAAATAAGCAAAATGGATAGAGAGAGATTCTTAAGAGATAATTATGATATATACTGTGTGTATATGTGTATATGTGTATATATATATATATATATATACATAGTGTTATTTTGCAAGTACAGTTGCCCCAACAATGTTGTCATTGTGGCTTTTTGAGTGAGTTGTATTTACAGCTTATATATCTATAAGTTATATATCTAAGAATAGCAACAACAGAACTTGCTATTTTGGATATTGCCAGAGCTGTTCCATTTCTTCTGGTACAGGGTTTTCAGTGCGTTGGATGAAACGTGTTGTCCATTCTAGCTTAATTAATTTGATGAACTGTTCCGCCCTTCCCTTTAAGGCATTGTCCTCTTGACGCAGAGCCTCTCCTTGCACAATATGCGACACCTTCACAAGGGAGTGGCGCAGTTTCAGTGCTGTTGAGGGAACTGAGAATCTGTTTGTTAAGGCATCAAACCCAGTCATATTTTTTACAGCCTCAAGTACTGTGTTGAACTTTCCTGGGTTGATCAAGTCCTTCAAAAAGATAACGTCTTTGTCAATTTTTCGAGCCGACAAATCGACAAATCGAAAACACCGATGTAGAAAAAAGTGGTCTCCTGGAAAAGTGGTCTACTTACTACTTCTACTACTTTTTTTTTCAAATGGCCAGAATATATACACAATCTCAACTAGCTATCAGGGGTCCGTTTCACAAAGCAGGTTCAACAACCTCTGAGTCTAATCCTAAACGCTGAGTTGATCTACTCTGAAATAGAAAACTCTGTTTTCGGTTCCAGAACAGCGGATTTGAGTTAATTTTATCAACTCAGAGTAGTTTCAGGGTTAAGCGTGTGCACCACAACTATAAAAAGCCAGCATCAATGGAGCCCCGATTCGACGAGTCACCATGGCAACAGGGAAGAGGAGGTCTACATTTTTCACCAACCTCCAATTGGAAATCCTAATGCGCTCATATGGCGAGTTTCAACACGTTTTTAGAAAGAAGTGCAACACTGCTGCGTAAGTTTAAATGGAGTCCTTTGCAATCACAATAATATTAGAGGGGAAAACTGCTTGAATGGTAACTATTCATTTATTTCATTTAGGTGCAATCCCGCGGGGGAGAAGCGCACTTGGCAGCAGCTTAAGATGACATATAAAAACATTGTTCAAACAGATAAGACCTCGGCATGATCATTTTGATCATGTTTTACACTGTAAAGTAAATTTTAAGTGGCTATTTGACTGTATACAGTTGCCTTGCTCAGCATCTCTGACATTGTACAACGCCAAAACTCGACTGCTGACTGAATGAATGAGGAAATCAAATGGCGTGTGTGGCTGAAAGAGAGCGGAGACAGAGAGAACCTCGAGGTCCATTGTGAAAAACCTGGTCCCGACCAGGTTAGTTTCATAGAGTCTGTTACTACGGTAACTGACCGAGAGCTCAAGTTACCTCTCTCTGTGAAACTGGCTAGAGTTACCCCTCTTTCTCTGGTTTGAGTTACCTCCCTTTGTGAAACGGAAAACAGTGTTTCCCTCATTTCAGAGTTAATAAACTCAGAGTTTTCACTAAACCTGCTTTGTGAAACGGACCCCTGGACAGCGATTAGTTCTTAGGATCAGACAATAATTGCTCACTAATGCTGGCACAGTCATGCAAATTGTCTCTGGCAATGCAACTGCAAACAGGTCCACTTCCAGTTTTAGTCTAGATACTATCAAACTAGCAGGTTTATTGATTTTAATTCTAATAAATTGCTAAAGACTAATTTAACTATAGAGATAAAGTAGGATTTTGTTACTATACCATTTTGTTTCTAATCTCCACATTATATACCGCTTTTAGAGGGGGGAATGTGGAATGGATTTACATACTTTATGCTACTTAGTCTTGGGTTGGAGGAAAATAACACTTTTAAAGGGCTTTCAAAAGATAAAGACTAAAGATAAAGAATTACCAGCACATGATTGATTAAATAATCATTCATGTCTCTATGATAATTTCATTGTATGGTATTGTGCATGCTGTAATAATCAATGTGTTCATTGCATTCATAAGACACCACGCGCTTCACAGATCCTAACTTAAATTGTGGTGAGTGCTGCCTCTGAGAAGTGACTTAGAGCGGGGGAGGGGTGTTGCTCTCTGCACATCATTCTGTGATAGCCTGTGCCTGTCTGGTCGTCTGCATTGTGGGGGATGGTTACCTGGAGTTGACGACAGTCGTTAGGCCTTTCTACAGTGAGTTCCAAGGTTGCAGTGGGGGATGGTTACCTGGAGTTGACGATAGTCGTTAGGCCTTTCTACAGTGAGTTCCAAGGTTGCTAACTTCTCATAGCCGAGATGTTGTATCCAGGGTTCTAAATTAACTGTTTTGATTACCAGCCAATTTGGCTGGTAACTTTCTAAAGTTACCTTAGTTGAGTATGTGGGGATTTTTTTGGTCGCAATTGGTTTGCACATTTTTAAAAGTGGTGGGGACAAAATTCAAATTATAAATAGTAATCTACGCCCCCCCCCCCCCCCCCCCCCCGTAATCTATGCCTATGCACACACACCAGCTTTAACCGCTGTTTTCTTTTTTATCCGGACTTCCAGACCGTCACCGGGGCTTCAGAGTAATGTGTCGGAGGAGAGCCCTCTCGGACACACACGCCTCCTTCCTCTTCTCGCCCCCAGTCCGTCCAACCAACCACCGCCGCATTTAGTTTACGTTTAGGCTGACGTTACTTTTTAATTTACTTTAGCTCCCTTCTTTTGGTAGTTTCTGCTTCGTTCATTCATTCATTCTTTTTCTTCTTCTTCTTCTTCGTGTTTTCTGTTTCCATGGTTACTCGCGCTGGTTGGTTGCACTGCCTGCGCGCAGCCAATGGGCGTCTTATACGTCATCACGTAGCATCACGACAGTGTTCATGGGAAATGTAGTCAGTACTGCCCAGGGAGCGAGAACAGTAGAGCGGCTCTGACTGACATGATTGCCTCATGCATCACCGGCCAAACTGGCTAGTAAGATTTTATTAACACCCGCCAAAATGATTTTTAACCCGCATTTGGCGGCTTGGCGGGTGTTAATTTAGAACCCTGGTTGTATCCAACTCAGACCGACTCGACTCAGGTATGCTTGGTAGTGAATGGTCATACATCTTTGGTGACATTCCTGGCATTCCTCCCATACTAAATCATTATTTATATAAATGATTTGTTAAAAGCAGCCAGACGATACAAGGATGATCATTTGCAAGTCCCTGTGCCTATCAAATGCAAAGCCAGTGTGTAGATTTATTTTTTACTTGCTGTTAAACAGAAAAGATGGTTCCCACTTGGAAGTCCCCTCATTGCCTGTACAAAATGACACTGGTCCCCTGTTAGATGGTATGGAGTGACACTTACACTCCAGCATTTATGTATTCATTAGGTTAGAAAAAAAAGTTTAGTGCTGTCTCTATAGTAGATAATAAATAATAAATGAATAAAATATTTAATTGTGATTAATCGCATGATTGTCCATAGTTAACTCGCAAATTAATCACACATTTTTTAACTGTTCTAAATATCTTAAAATTATGTTTGCAAGTTTTTTATATTATTATTAACATGGGAGTACACAATATGCTTGCTTTATAAAAAAAATAACTGTACATGTTGAGGAAACATTTCTGACAATTGTGGGATCTGTGATTCACATCAATAGAATATATTTACTGTTAAAGATAGATTCCACTATTTCACTAGAAGGTCCCCTCTTGTACTGTTAAGACTGACAGAAGCAACAGTTGCTGTTGGCAAACACTCATTGAGTGAAACAATAGGCACAGCTCCCCTGCTGCAGTGAATGGAGTCCCCTCTTAGATATGTAAATATCGCTTAAGGCCAGGGTCTTAGACCACTGACTGTCTGATTGATGCTGGATTTAAAATTCAGACCAAAATAAATCTATATTTTCTAAAATCAATAATAAGATATCTTGCATTATTGATTGTTACATTAGACACTAACAACATGAGGTTTTGTTAATGAGCAGACATGCCAAGAACATAACCAGTTCAAATCCATTCATCTGTGTATTTTACATTTGGTAAATGTTTTTCTAAATAGTATTGTCTGTTCTTTGAATGTGAACTTATGTAAGGGACAGTATTTTCTAAATTATCTTTTTCCACAATAACATGACTTCAGTTATAACTACCACAATTTATCACCGTTCAATCAATCAACAACCACTGTTCCCTGCACTTGAACAGCCTTAAAGCTATCATCTGTCTTTTTGATGGAGTTACCAACAGCATATGTCAGAGCCTGCACAATAGTATACAGACCTTCAAAGAAAATTTGATGTGTAGAATTTTGTTTTTAACTTTGTGCTGTTAAACAGAAAAGATGGTTCCCACTTGGATTGTACAGAATGACAGAAGTCCCCTCATTGCCTGTACAAAATGACACTGGTCCCCTGTTAAATGGTATGGAGCGACACTTACACTCCAGCATTTATGTATTAATTTGGTTAGAAAAACATAGTTAACGGCTTTCTCTATAGTAGAAAATAAATAATTTGCCATAGAGCCTTTAGACAGTTCTTCCATAGTTCATAAGGGACATTTTGTCATGAGAAAAAAAAACTTATATACAACAGGGCTAACTAGGGCTGTCAATCAATTAAAATATTTGATCGTTTTTAATCACATGATTGTCCATAGTTAACTTGCAAATTTCAAATTTATTGCACATTTAACTGTTCTAAATATATCTTAAAAGATGATTATTGATTATTGATGAGGATTTCATTTAGTATTTTCCATAATTTATGAATAGATCCATGCAGGAGTGTGAGTGTCGCCCCATACCATTTATCAGGGGACTTCTGTCATGTTGTACAATCCAAGTGGGGACCATCTTTTATATTTTAGAGCACAAAGTGTGTCTGTTCTTTGAATGTGAACTTATGTAAGGGACAGTATTTTCTAAATGATCTTTTTTCACAATAACATGACTTCAGTTTTAACTACCACAATTTATCATGGTTCAATCAATCAACAACCACTGTTCCCTGCACTTGAACAGCCTTAAAGCTATCATCTGTCTTTTTGATGGAGTTACCAACAGCATATATCAGAGCCTGCACAATAGTATACAGACCTTCAAAGAAAGTTTAATGTGTAGATTTATTTTGTACTTAGTGCTGTTAAACAGAAAAGATGGTTCCCACTTGGAAGTCCCCTCATTGCCTGTACAAAATGACACTGGTCCCCTGTTAGATGGTATGGAGTGACACTTACACTCCAGCATTTATGTATTCATTAGGTTAGAAAAAAAAGTTTAGTGCCGTCTCTATAGTAGATAATAAATAATAAATAAATAAAATATTTAATTGTGATTAATCGCATGATTGTCCATAGTTAACTCGCAAATTAATCACACATTTTTTAACTGTTCTAAATATATCTTAAAATTATGTTTACAAGTTTTTTATATTATTATTAACATGGGAGTGCACAATATGCTTGCTTTATAAAAAATGTAACTGTACATGTTAAGGAAACATTTCTGACAATTGTGGGATCTGTGATTCACATCAATAGAATATATTTACTGTTAAAGATAGATTCCACTATTTCACTAGAAGGTCCCCTCTTGTACTGTTAAGACTGACAGAGTACTGTTAAGACTGCTGTTGGCAAACACTCATTGAGTGAAACAATAGGCACAGCTCCCCTGCTGCAGTGAATGGAGTCCCCTCTTAGATATGTAAATGTCGCTTAAGGATTCAAGTCCCCTCTTGGCAACTACTTAAAAAAAATAAAAAACAACACATTTGAAGTTATATTATGACAAAAGTACTTCAAACTAAACACTGTATTATGTTTTTGTATTTTTAAAATGACCAGAAATAGAGGTCCCCACTTGGTTGATGAAAACCGATAGTCCCCTGTTGGTAAAGTAAACGTGTATGTGTGTGCGTGTGCGTGTGTGCACGCATGTGTGTGTGTGATTACTGGTTGATGAGCTGGTTGCATGTATTAGTCATTGTCTAGGTCTTTCGCTCTCCCTAGTGTTGCTCTCTGGTCCCACCCACACACACCCACACACACACACCCTCTGCTCTGGTCTGCTAATAGCTTATTGATATTAGCGGCCAATCAGCTGCAGCCTCAGGCAGGTCATCCACCAATCACCAAATAGGACAAGGTCAGCGAGAACCCTGGCTTGACCCAAACTGTCCGGACACGGTAGATTATCAAACAGATGAGGAACTCACACACACACACACACACACACACACACACACACACACACACACACACACACACATGTTATATAAATACTTTTGGCTTAACTTGTGTTTCAACACAGAGTGAATCTCTTCCTCTAACTTTTCTCTTTTTGCGAGGTAAGAGCTTTTAGTGTGATTATTATTATGGCCTTTGTGTTGTGTACGTGTGTCTGTAAGCTGCTAATCTAAGTATGTGTGTGTGTGTGTGTGTGTGTGTGTGTGTGTGTATGTGTGTGTGTGTGTGTTTATGTGCGTGTATGTGTGCATTTGTTTGTGTGTGTATATGTATGTTGTGTGTGTGTGTGTGCATTAGTGTGATTGCGGGTTTATTTGTTTGTGTGTGCATGTTATTTGTTTGTTCTAATGTGTCTGTGTGGGTGTGTGGTTTTGGGTGTGTGTGTGTTTCTAAGTGTGTGATGTGATTATGTGAGTGATGTGATTAAGTGTATGCACTTCATGTGTTTGCGTGTTTGTATTGATGTGTTTGTGTGTGTTTATGTGTGTGTGTGTGTGTGTGTGTGATGTGATTGTTCAGTCCACAGGTCAATACTGTGTATGGCCTCATTCCTCTGCCCTTAGGGAGAGAATGTACAGCGACAGCCAGCTAGCATCTGGCCTGCTGTGTGTGTGTGTGTGTGTGTGGGGGGGGGGGGGGTGGAAAGGGGAGAGAGAGAGTCATTTGAACATTGTTTTCATGGCCTCCTAAGCACAATGTGTTCATCTGGCAACAGCCAGCGACATGACACGTGG
>JAOPHQ010004883.1:150000-151699 GCA_030340625.1 Merluccius polli
TTATAGCTTTGATGTCTGGTTGTGGCCTTCTGCTTTTCTGTAGGGAATAAAGAGAGCTAGAGAAAGAGAACGAGAGAGAGAGAGAGAGAGACCATGAGAGAGAGAGGTTAGAGCGAATACATCTCTGTTGTGACATTGTTGTTGTTGTTGTTGTTGTTGTCAATAAGGCACAGTTGAAGTCGGTTTTTCTTCAACTTTTTTATATTTGGAGGACTCGAGAGCCGTATAGATTGAGGAAACGCGGGGCTTATCAAACACAAAGCCTGTATAACTCAACTAGGAAAGAAAAGATATTCAACTTGAAGTTCAACATCAAACGTGCGTGGTAGCCATGGTGAAGAGCCACAGCAACGCCACAGTCTCCCAGCATTAGACAGAGAGAGAGAGCTGGCTTTAGTCCCACCATCCTCCACTCATGCTCCGTGTCCAATCCTGTTAAACCCCCACGACCTGTCTGTCCGTCAGTCTCCACCCTGACACCCTCTCCTTCCTCCCTCCTTTCTCCCTCCGTCTCTCCCTCTCTCCCTCTCTCCCTCTCTTCCTCTCTCCCTCTCTTCCTCTCATCCCATTTCCCCTCCCTCTCCTTCTCTATTATCCTGTTAATGTCACCTCTCCCTCCTCTCCTCTTCTCCTTATCTTCACCTCTCCTCGTGTCCTTCTCTCCCTCTCCCCTCTTTTGACTTCCTGTCTTCCGATTGGACACGTGCATCTCTCTAGCATGCGTGGGGGGGGGGGGGGGGGGTGCACCCTGGGGAGATGGTACCAGTTGAGCTAAGCTAGGCGATGCTGAAGGGGGGATGGAGGGGTAAGGGGGGGGGGGGGGGGGGGGGGGGGGGGAGGGGGGTGAGGCGCCCCTTCTTTTTTGTCAAGGTTGCCGTTCCGTTTAACATCCGATCGGGTCTAATCGGCTTGGAGGAGGAGGTTCGCTTCAGAGGGATCGCTCCCAGTGCTCCCAAAACAGACCCTGGATTTCTCTGAACCTCCCAGGGATGATGTGGACTATGTTTTTATAATGACCCCCCCAGAGAAATTATTATTAATCACATACCGGTATGAACGTACTCCATATTTGAAATAATGAGTATATGACTGTATTGGTGACCCACTGTAAAAATGTACTGTCTGAAATCTGCTGGTTTGTTTGAGGGCAGGCTCCACAAATCAGCACATAATATGGAGAAGTGGGCGTGGTCACAACTCATTGGGGATCAAGCCAGGTGATTCATATGCATAACTTTCCATCTAAACATAATATTTCGTTCTTTGCTTTCATACTTCATATGTCATTTTTCCCAACTGAAGATCTAACCAAAATGAAAACTCTTGATTTTGCGTGGATAAATAGTGTTAAATATTGATGTGTTTATGTGTTCATTTGGAGAAGTCTGAACTGACTAATTGATTGGCTGTCATTATCTATTTATCAACCGAATCAAAGATGAATGAGTTGGGCATCAAGAAGTTTGGTCTGATTAAAGGATTGGTCATGGAATCTGTGTGTGTGTGTGTGTGTGTGTGTGTGTGTGTGTGTGTGTGTGTGTGTGTGTGTGTGTGTGTGTGTGTGTGTGTGTGTGTGTGTGTGCGTGTGCGTGTGTGTGTGTGTATGTTACTATGTGTTGATTGTTGACTGTTATTTAAAATGTAGGAGCAGAGCACTGCAGCAGGTTTGTGTCTACAGATGTTTTTGTTTACATGAAAA
>JAOPHQ010004884.1:2500-15000 GCA_030340625.1 Merluccius polli
TGTATGTGTGTGTGTTATGTCAGGGCGATGCCAACCGGTCTGAAGCAGATGATGAAAGGCAGTCGATCTCATATGATGAGGAGGAGAAATTGAGAGAGATTTATGCTGCAGGTACATCTAATAATAATAATAATAATAATGATAACATTTATTATCATATTATTGATAATAATACATTACTATACTCCATGCCATATTATGACCCTCTATCTGTTTAGTAGAGGTAATATGCATGATTGTGTGAGTGAGTATGTGTGTGTGTGTGTGTGTGTGTGTGTGTGTGTCTGTAATCATACAATCATATAATACTATTGTATATATGTGTGTGCATGTGTGTGTGTATATTTGTCTGTAATTGTGTATGGGTGTCTGTGTATGTGTGTATATGTATGTGTAATTGTGTGTGTGTGTGTGTGTGTGTGTATGTATGTCCTTGTATGTGTGTGTATATGTTTTTCCAATTGTGTGTGTGTGCTTGTGTATCTGTGTGTGAGCATATGTGTATATGTGTGTCTAATTGTGTGTGTGTGTCTGTGTGTGTTTGTGTATGTGCTTGTAGAGCTGAAGATCCAAGCTATGATGCTGAGTCCTAATGGGCTCCTGAACCCACGAGCCTCCATGCCCCAAGTGCCTGCTCCTCCAGTCATTACCCACACTGCTGCCACGCCCACCATTATGTCTAGCCAATCACGTCGGGCCAGTGGTGTTTCCATGGATATCAACCTCTATGACCAGAGGTCCCCGGTGAGTTGAGTTTTTTTACCTGGTTACATACTAATTCATTTTTAATCTTTTAAATTGTACTTTCTTAAATAACATTTTTTTAATAAAAAAAATGAATTAAAACATGAGATAATGTAAAATAGAAAATGAAAAAAACAACAACAACGAATAAATAAATCTAAGATAAATTGGAACACATATTTGTAATGTTTTAACACGCATCCTGTGTGCAGTCACCATGCGGTCCACTTTAATAAAATAGCATGCATTCATCTTAAGCCTAATGAACTACCGAATAATATTTGCTTTTACACTTCCCCCTCCAAGCTCCTCCGATTACTCTGTTACTTATCACAACATAAACATGCCGTGGTATGATGCGGCGCTCGCTGTTCCAACTGTGAACATCCATTGTTAGCATAAGATGCGGTAATGTTTTGCGCTGTTGTGCTACTGCCAACAACTGCCACTTATTTGAAATCAAGCTGCGTTGCACAAATGGGAAATCGCCTCTTCAGTGGGTTGCCATTGAAATCTCATGCTGTGATCCTGGATGCTTGTTGCACTACATTTTGCATTCAAGGAAGACTGTTAGCCCCCTCCCCAAACAACCAACATACCCTTGTATATTCTCAAGGGCGTAGCTCTGATTTTAGCTTTGGAAGGGACGATGCGTGCACAAAGTTTAGTTTTAGGGTTTGGATTTCGGGTTAGGGTTTCCTATTAGGGTTACCGTTAGGGTTTAGAGTATCCAATTAGGGTTAGGGTGAGGGTTTCTATTAGGCTTAGGGTTTAGGGTTTGGTTTTTCTTATTAGGGTTTCCAATTAGGGTTTTCAATTAGGGTTATGGATTAGGGTTAAGGTTTACTAGTACGGTTTCCAATTAGGATTACTGTTTCCAATTAGGGTTAGGTTTAAGGTTTTGGTTTCATATTAAAGTTAGGGTTTAGGATTTCCAATTAGGGTTAGGGTCAGGGTTTCATATTAGGGTTAGGGTTTCCTATTAAGGTTAGGGTTTCCAATTGGGGTTAGGGTTTCCTATTAGGGTTAGATTTAGGGTTTCCTATTAGGGTTAGGGTTTCCAATTAGGGTTAGGTTTAAGGTTAGGGTTTCCTATAAGGGTTAGGGTTTCATATTGGGGTTAGGGTTTAGAGTTTCCAGTTAGGGTTAGGTTTAAGGTTAGGGTTTCCTATAAGGGTTAGGGTTTCATATTGGGGTTAGGGTTTAGAGTTTCCAGTTAGGGTTAGGTTTAAGGTTAGGGTTTCCTATAAGGGTTAGGGTTTCATATTGGGGTTAGGGTTTAGAGTTTCCAGTTAGGGTTAGGGTTTCCAATTAGGGTTAGGTTTAGGGTTAAGGTTTCCTATTATGGTTAGGTTTAGGGTTAGGGTTCCATATTAGGGTTAGGGTTTCATTTTAAGGTTAGGGTTTCCTATTAGGGTTAGGTTTAGGGTTTCCAATTAGGGTTAGGGTTTCCTATTAGTTTTAAGGTTTCTTATTTGGCTTAGGGTTAGGGTTCCTATTTGGGTTAGGATTTCCTATTAGGGTTAGGGTTTAGGATTAGTGTTAGGGTTTCATATCAGGGTTAGGGTTAGGGTTTCCAATTAGGGTTAGGGTTTAGGATTAGGGTTAGGGTTTCATATCAGGGTTACACCGGATTTACACCGGGGACGTCTGCGTCGCGTTACGGCTGCGTCCTCTGCCCTGCGTCAATTTCCACCGGATGCGTTACGGCAGCGTAGCGGCTGGATTCGCGGGATCACGCGAGAACTACAAAACCACGCGAGAATCAGGAGACCACGCGATAATTTGTAGATGTCAATATAGAACAAACAAATAAAAGGTTATTTTGCCTTTCCGAAGTTGACTTGCAGTTGCTTTGTCTGTCAGAAGTTGATTTGCTGTTGATTTGGTCGTTTTTCCTAGATTTGTGTGCTTCTACCATGAGTTGGTAGGCTATATAGTAAATGTTTTGTGTGGTTTAATTGTGTTTAGTGTTGTTTATTGTTGTTATGTCCTAATGTGTTGTGCTGTAGCCTATAGACAAAGTCAGTTATGAACAACAACGATTTGTGGCCATGTTCGATCGGGAGGGTGTTTTTATTTTGAAAATTGACCGGATGCTCTATGGCTTTTACTATTTCACTTCCTGCCCGGTCGGTCTGCTCTGTTTAAATTGACGCTGTTCAGCAGCGGCTCGCGTCAAAAATAGAACGCTGCATAAAGATAGCGTTGCGGCTGCGGCGCGACGCTCCTGGGACGCTGCTGAGACGTTAAGGCCGCAGTATACTTGCCGTTCCCAAGCTGTCGCGCAACATTGTGACGTCAAAATGACGTAGATCTCGCCGGCGCGACAGGATTTTGGCCCGTTCGCGCCGTGTCGCGCACCTCTTTTTTTTTCAGCGGTGCGCGACAAAGCGGAAACATAAACACGGACGAGTTCGAAGGAACATTTTAATGCGCCTTATTGCTAAGGCTTCTTCCTTTATATGTTCTATTTTATTGTGTGGTGTAGGCTTATATTTTTTCGCTAATAAACCGTGGTTTTACGTAAGTGCTGTCTACTGTTGTTGTGGTCAAAGCCAGTGGAATTACGTGGCTGAAAAACTATCTCAAAGCGGCATTAAGTTATAAAATAAAAGTATATAAGATAATCACTAAGTTATTAAGATGGATGCTTACAAACACTATTCATATGAGAACTGCTGCCATTCACTGGACTGTTGATGGCTGACCAGGTGTGGCAGTGATGTAGAATAATAGCAATGTAAAGTAATAGACATAATGCTGTATAGTGAGAGACATCCCGGTGAACTATTCTAATGAAGACACAGGGGTGCCAGTATTAGGTATTAGCATATCTCTTCTTCTACTGCGTAGAAATAGCAAAGTTAGTTGCCTTTCCTCAGTGGCGCCACCTCTGTTCAGGAGAAGACTGCAACTACTGTCGCGGCCATAGACATCTTATACATAGACGGAGCATCGAATGCTACTGCCTACTGGCGCTGACGAGATTCGGAGCCGCCATCTTGGAGTGGTGATCCGCTCCACTCAGTGTCATTCGTTTGGCAGGAGCAATGAACTGTCAGCGCATTTAATTAATCATACCTCACTGATTTTCACACGTTTTTTTTGTCATACGTGTAGCTATGATAAAGGACACATGTTTTGGCATGTAATACCGTATTTTCACAAAATACAACCAATAGTACGGTAATGTTAAATCTTACTTGTGAGAAGTAATCCTGTGATTTCTATTTTCGACCGTCCGCTCATTTGAGCAGGAATAGCTGAACACCAGCTCGGCATCCTTGTTTTCTTCTCCTGGCCATACGTGTCAACTGTCAATCTATGCTGCTCCCCTCCCCCATCACCACTCCAAGATGGCCGCCGAATTTCTCGCGCCACAGCAGCCAATGCTCCGTCTATGTATAAGATGTCTATGGTCGCGGCCACCAGCGCGAGTATAAATAGTTACCGTGCTCCCGTGACGTCACATTGTCGCGCGACAGCTTGGGAACGGCGAGTATACTGCGGCCTTTACGCAGCGGCCCGGTGGAAATGCTCTCATTGACTAGAGTGGCAGCGATCAGCAGCGGCGAACGCGACGCAGCGAACGCGACGCAGCCGTAACGCGACGCAGACGTCCCCGGTGTAAATGAGCCTTTAGGGTTAGGGTTTCTAATTTGGGTTAGGGTTTCCTATTGGGGTTAAGTTTCAGGGTTTGGTTTATGGTTCTAGGGTTTGGTATTATGGTTAGGGTTTCCTATTAGGATTATGTTTTAGGGTTTGGTTTATGGTTCTAGTGTTTGGTATTATGTGGGTGGCAGTGGCGCAGGACGTAGAGCGGGTTGCCTAGTAATCGGAAGGTTGCTATTTCGATTTCCGGCTACTCCTAGCTAAGTGCCGAAGTGTCCCTGAGCAAGACACCTAACCCTAACTGCTCCCGGCGAGCTGGCTGTTGCTAGGTTTTAGGGTTTGGTTTTGGGTTTTAGGGTAAGATTAATTTGTTTTTGGTTCTAGGCTTTGGTTTTAGGATTAGGATTTGGGTGGGACATCTAAAAAGTGTGGAAATATAGACATCTAATAGCCGTCTAAAAACGTAGAAATATAGACATCTAATAGATGTCCAAAAAGTGTTGAAATATAGACTTTCAGAGGTAGTTGTTGATTGGCCGGGTCATTGCAGATCAGATGATGATGATGATGATGATGTCGTTTCAATTTGTAAGAGGAGGGCAGAGATGATTTTGTTAATTTTAATACTATGACTCTATAAATACATTTTCAGTTTGATTGCAACAGACAATTTACTGTTTTTTTCAGTTTACTGGTTTCATGACATTGGTGGGGACATGTCCCTAGCGGCCCTACTAAAAACTATGCCTATGTATATTCCTTATCTTTGTGTAGGCTATAGGGCTGTTTTCTGAAATTATTATTCTGAATATTTATTATCCCCAGTTGGTTAGCTTTCAGCAGTTCAGAGTGGAGTGGATAGGACATTAACACTACGGCAATATAAGAGTCAATATAACAATCACACCATCACAAAATACAGCTTTTTTTATAGCTTGGAGGCTAACATTCAGAGAATGTCTCTCCAAGATTGTTTCACATTGGATTAGCATTATGTTTTAGCTTTTATCTGCTGAGTTTCAACAGCCATCAGAGCGGCAGTTTTTAACAGTTTCCACAATTCATTTCCGATGTTTCATCACGATGCATCCGAGCGTGAGTGTGAATTTAAATCAGAATGGACAGAATTCAAGCAGCTGGAATCAATAGTAGCCAATGGTAATGTTGTTTTTGGCAAGACATTCTGTCTGTCCAATGTTCTTGAGGAACATCAGAGGTCAGTGTCTAAAGCGTTTCTATTTTCACCATTAAATGCATTAAATGTATTTCACCCCCCCACCCCCTCCCCCCCCTCTGGGCGTACGACCAGTCTCCCTGGGACAGCAGCGCGGTGGAGAGCCGGCGCTCCAGCTGGGCCAGCGTGGGCCGAGCCCCCAGCCTGCACCGGAGGAGCCAGTCCGGGGAGATGGAGTCCCTGCTGTCGGACACCCACACCACAGGCTCCAGCACCAGCAGCCGCCAGCTGTCCCTGGATCAGCCCGACTACCTGCAGGTCCCCACGCAGCAGCAGCAGCCGCTGCTGCTGCCGCCGCCGCCAGCCGAGTGCAATGGCACCGGCACCTTCCACCTCGCCGACCGTTGCCACGACGACACCCCGCTGACGGCGCACTACTACAGCGAGCTGGACGAAGAGGAGGAGTTGGAGGAGGTGTGTGTGTGTGTGTGTGTGTGTGTGTGTGTGTGTGTGTGCATGTGTTGTGCTTTTGTTGTTTTTGTTTTTGCCAATAGATAATGCTCCCATGAACATTTATTGGTATACCACCATGTGACATTTCGGGCACAAGCCCTTCTTCAGACATGAAACAAATGCAGAGGCGCACCTTACAAATACCCGTCTCAAGGGGTCACCTGACACGTCATGTGGTTACAAAATGGTGACCCAAAAATAAAAAAAATATATATCCATAAATTCTAAACCACCTAAGTATGCCATAAAGGAATCCTCAGGTTAATAAACCATCATACTTTATAGTATATAGAGAGGAGAAAAATGTGCTCAGCACCTAGTAGAACATTTGATGCATAGTAAAAGTGCACCATAAATTCCCCAGATAATATACCATATA
This sequence comes from Merluccius polli, assembly GCA_030340625.1. Lineage (NCBI taxonomy): Eukaryota > Metazoa > Chordata > Actinopteri > Gadiformes > Merlucciidae > Merluccius > Merluccius polli. Next base: position 8,926 of record JAOPHQ010004884.1, read on the forward strand.
TACACATATCACAGAAATTCTACAAAGCTCCATAGTACACTTCAAAAAGATACAACCATATGTCAGATCAAATACCTTATACAATGCCTAGGGTATAATCAGAACAACATGAATATCACATGACTACAGCCTCAGGTATGAAGCCTCATAATGTCATGCGATAACAAGAGGAAAACAGAAAAAGGAAAATGTAACCTAACTCATTTATTTAGAGGCGCCTCTGCTAATCTAAAAAAAGTTGGTTATATTAAATGGTAATCAAACAGAGGTATACTTACAACCGTGTCAACACAAACTATCCAGAGTTTACATTTAGTCATTTTAGCTGACGCTTTTACCTGAAGCCACCTTCCAGCGAGGCTGAGAACAATCAAGGCTTATGATCAAAATTGGAGTAACTGTGAAAACTGTGAGTGCTGCACGAGCAAGTTTCTAAAATAACTATTTGACAGAGTGCAGCGCAGCGATAGGAATCAGAGAGACAAAGAATATATGCAACCCAAACATGTTCAAATGTCCAACGGTGAGAGAACAAAGCAGCAGCCTGAGCAGTCCGTCAATACTACTGACTCATTCAGGTCAAGTCATTATTAATAATTATTAATGACAGAGCAGACCTGGGAAATAAAGTATGTTCTGTGGTGATTTGAAGCAGCAGACTTCTTTCACAGACTTAAGGTTGTCCAATTGTCTTCCAGAAACTGTGTACGAAAATTAAGAGGCTGCTGGAGCCGTATAAACCGCAGTGGTGCAGAGACCATGAAGAGTGGTCCCTCTATCTGTTCTCCCCACACAACCGGTACGTCCTCACACACACACACACACACACACACACACACACACACACACACACGCACATGCACACACCCACACCCACACACACACACACACACACACACACACACTCACACTCACATACACGCACACGCACATGCACACACCCACACACATACACACACACACACACACACACACACACACACACACACACACACACACACACACACACACACACACACACACACACACACACACACACAGGTTCAGGTACAGTTTCTTTTGGGATGCCTATGCAGTGAAGTCCCCATAGTGAACATACTGTACTGAACATCCACTGTATGGATTTTTACTCTGTCTCTGTCTCTGTCTCTCTCTGTCTGTCTGTCTGTCTGTCTGTCTGTCTGTCTCTCTCTCTCTCTCTCTCTCTCTCTCTCTCTCACTCTCTCTCTCTTTTTCTCCCTGTGTGAAGGTTGAGACTGTGGTGTCAGAGAGTCATCGGTCATAAGCTCTTTGATCACGTCATTCTCCTCTTCATCTTCCTCAACTGTATCACCATCGCCCTAGAGAGACCCGACATAGAGGCACACAGCATGGTAATGCATCACACACACGCATGCACGCACACACACACACACACACACACACGCACACACACACACACACACACTGACACACACACACATTCACTAACACACACAAACATACATACACACACATTTCACACATGATGCACACATGCACTGTGTTGTTCCCCAGCACCTGATCCATATGTATTAAGCTAATGTAAGTGCATCCCTGGAGTCATTCTGTGGACGCTTGTGGTGTTTCCCCCCCCCCCCCCCCAGTATTATGCTGCATTAATGCCATGATGTCCTTCTGTTGCCAGCCAGCAAGGTTGCGTCCTGTTCATTATGTTAATATTGAAGTTTACGGTTCTCCTCCCGGAGGAGAGGAGGAGGTCTTTGTATTGGTATTTCTAACCCGTTTACACTGAAGTGTATGTGCATGTGTGTGTGTGTGTGTGTGTGTGTGTGTGTTTCTCAGGAGCGCGTGTTCCTCAGTGTGTCCAACTACGTGTTCACTGTGATCTTCGTGGTGGAAATGCTCATCAAGGTACCCCTGCCTCTGGCTCTTCAAGGCTTCACAACCTCTTTCTACTTTACTTTGAAAAAGCAATTTTGGGGCCTAGAGTTGATAATGAGAGTTTTAATTTTCCACTCCCTAATATGTTATTATCTGAGTCATGCATTGCTATGCCTCGTGCACATGCTCTTGTGCTAATCTTGTGTGTGTGCGTGCGTGTGTGTGTGTGTATGTGTGTGTGTATGTGTCTGTCGGTCTGTCTGTCTGTCTTGTGTGTCTGTGTGCGTGTGTGTATGTGTCTGATGTGTGTCTGTATGTGTCCATATGCTTGTGTGTGTGTGGGTGTTTCTGTCTGTCTATCTGACAATGTATGTGTGTGTCTTCGTGTGTATGTGTGTGTGTGTATCTCTATATGTGTGTGTGTGTGTGTGTGTTTCTGTCTGTCTGTCTGACAATATGTGTATGTGATGTGTGTGTGTATGTGTCAATGTGTGTGTGTATGTGTCTTTCTGTCTGTCTGTCTGACTTTATGTGTGTCTGTATGTGTCCATATGCTTGTGTGTGTGGCGGGGGGTTTCTGTCTGTCTATCTGACAATATATGTGTGTGTCTTCATGTTTATGTGTGTGTTTCTGTCTGTCTGTCTGTCTGTCTGACAATATGTGTATGCGACGTGTGTCTGTATGTGTCAATGTGTGTGTGTGTGTGTTTGTATGTGTGTATCTATATGTGTGTGTGTGTCACGTGTGTGCAGGTGGTGGCTATGGGCATGTACCTTGGGGAGGGTGTGTATCTCCGGAGCAGCTGGAACATTCTGGACGGGGTTCTGGTGTTGGTGTCTCTGGTGGACATCCTGGTGTCGGTGGCCTCGGCGGGGGGGAACCGCATCCTGGGCATCCTGCGGGTGCTGCGTCTGCTGCGCACCCTGAGGCCCCTCAGGTGCACCCTGCTCTCTGTCTCTGTCTCTTGTCTTATTGCACGCAGCTTTGGTGAATACTCGACTCTGATTGGTCAATTACGGCATTCTATGCAGACCGCTGCTATGAATAACGGACCGTTACTATGAAATTATTGATTTCTTCAGTAAGTAGCCGTGTAATAAGTGGGTGATGCATCACCCACTTATTACACGATGGGGGTTATTTCGCAAATAATGACCGGCTCACTGTACATTATCCCTTACTTGAAAGATGAGTATTAAACCTCCACTGTAGCTATTTACTCCATTCAAAAATATATGTGAACTAGAACAGATATATGGGAACTTGGGTAAATGATATCGCTATAACTGCAGCTACAACTCAAGCTACTAGAGGCTGTTAATGGGAAAACGTACATGCACGTGCAGGGCGCTTTTTCAAGACACCCGAATCGCTTAACATAATGAGTTGGTGGATACACAGCTCATCCACTTTCTCTGTGTAGCACCCACCTGGGCGATGCACAGCAGCCAGTATGCGCCAGAACGCTCACCACACACTGGCTCTCACAGTGGAGAGGTGAGGAGCGATACAATCCAATTAGAGACCAGCGGATGATTAGGGGGTACAAGAGACATGGTGGGAATTGGGCCAGGACATCAGGGTTAGCACCCCTACTCTAACAATGAGTGCCATTGGACCTCGTTTAATGTATCATCCGAAAGAACATAACTATCATAATACATATACTGTATATTTATACATTTATGTTTGTGTGTGTGTGTGTGTGTGCATGTGTGTGTTTGTATGTTTGTGTGTGCGTGTGTGCATGTGTGTGTCCATGGGTATGTGTGGATTTATGTGTGTGTGTGTGTGTGTGTGTGTGTGTGTGTGTGTGTGTGTGTGTGTTGCAGGGTTATTAGCCGAGCCCCGGGGCTGAAGCTTGTGGTCGAGACCCTCATCACATCCCTCCGACCAATAGGAAACATTGTTCTCATCTGCTGTGCCTTCTTCATCGTGTTTGGTATCCTGGGAGTACAGGTAACAGCTCCACACATCTGTCTTCACACCTTTTACTCTCTGCCAAACTACTACTTTATAGTAGTATAGTTTTAAATGTATAAAAGATTCATAAATAATATTTGCATCGATCTCATCTTGCATAGCCAGTCCTCCATTTTGTGAGAAACCTTGAGGCAGCCATCCAATTGGCTTTACATTAGAAAAGACTACCTGGCTCTCCGTGGCATTGTTTGTACCTATGTTGAGAAATGTATCATTGCCCTTTGCTAATCCAACAAGCCTAGCTACGCAGCATTAGCTTTCAATTAACTCTCGTAAAACATTCGTAGCAGCCTGTTTACATGTGAGTGTATGTGTCTGAAGCTGTTTAAGGGCAAGTTCTTCCACTGTGAGGGGAAGGACGTGAGCAACATCACTAATAAAACCCAATGTCTAGAGGCCGGACTTCGCTGGGTTCGCCGCAAGTACAACTTTGACAACCTGGGACAGGTATGTGAGCATATTCACATTAATATTCTCATATTGTCATATTAATATTCTAATATTGTCATTGTTATTCATCATATTACCATTGATGTTCACATTGAGATTCACATTCATATTCACATTCATATGCAAACACGATAACTAAAATTCTGACTGATGTCTTCTGAATATCCATGTCTATCTCTATCAAACAATGTAATGCAAACAACAACAAGACAAAATGTGGACAGGTGTGTTGCTATATTACCATAGACAGATGGCTCATCTTAACAGTAATCAACATTCAGAAGTGATCTTGTGAATGCATGGCGTCTCTCCCTCCTCCTGCAGGCTCTGATGTCACTGTTTGTGCTGTCATGTAAAGACGGATGGGTCAGCATTATGTATGACGGCCTGGATGCTGCAGGAGTGGACCAGCAGGTAACACCACACACACACCACCGGAGAGAGAGACACAGAGACAGAGAGACAGAGAGAGACAGAGAGAGCGAGAGAGAGAGCGAGAGAGAGAGCGAGAGAGAGCGCGAGAGAGAGAGAGAGAGAGAGAGAGAGAGAGAGAGCGAGAGAGAGAGAGAGAGAAGGACAAAGATGAGGGGGAGGAGTGCAGAAAGAAATACAGAAGGACAGAGAGGGATATATATATAAGAGAGAGAGAGAGAGAGAGAGAGAGAGAGAGAGAGAGAGAGAGAGAGAGAGAGAGAGAGAAGGACATAGATAAGGGGGAGGAGTGCAGAAAGTAAGAGAAAAAGACAGATAGAGAGAAATAGAGAAAGGGAGAGAGGATGAGATTATGACAGAAAGATAGAAACGTGTGTGTGTGTGTGTGTGTGTGTGTGTGTGTGTGTGTGTGTGTGTGAGAGAGAGAGACAGAGATGAATAAAGATGAAAGGATGAAGAGAAGGGGAGAGGGAGATGGATCGTAGGGAAGAGAGAGAGAGAGAGTGCGTGTGTGTGTGTGTGTGTGTGTGTGGGAGAGAGAATATGAGATAAAAGAATAGAGAGAGATAAGGAGAGAGGGCAAAGCGTCCAAACCACAGTAAAAGGATAAAAATATAGATCAAGAGTAAGGGATAAACGTCAGGAATATTCGCGGCCCTTATCTGGACCCTGTGTGTTTTGGGGCCCATTGTTCTCCTCGTCCGCCCCGGTCCCCAGTGCCGGTGGCGTGCTATACTTGTTATTTAGCGGAGGAGCTGGAATGCATTCTCAGACTACTCGACGTGAGTTGACAATGCTGGCAAACTGTTCGCTGACTCAGGACTTGCATTGTTGCCTACCTTTCTTAATTTCACCGTTGCCTACTGTATCTTCCCCCTTCCCCCATTTGTCCTCCACGTTCGTTTTTACCTCCTCTCTCTAATCAGACTTTAGATTGCTAATTTAAAGTCGGGGGGGTTGGGCGGGGTGGGGGGGGATTTCACTTTCTTTCGCTTCATATTTGTTTCGACCAATCATGTTACTGGAGGCGAGAATCTGTAAGTAGGATCTGTAATTGGCTATTAACAGCGAACACAAACTCGGCCAGCACTAGTAAACTGTAAAAAAAGGGCTAAAAAAGGTTTCAAATCAACACCGTGCAGACTGGCCACTGTAGAAATACACTTATTAAAATCCCCTTCTGAAAGCTTTATCTACTCGCGCGAATGAGTTTCTCTCCATAACGAAACAGGAAACAAGGCATAATCCCTCCCTTTCAGCTTTTGGTTTCCGGCCCAGGCTGTGCTATAGTAGAACTCCCAGATTAGTATTTACCACACCATGACCATCTTGTTTTTTGATGTATT